>BMAW01070916.1:0-16423 GCA_019974015.1 Nephila pilipes | reverse complement strand
CAGATTATTAAAGGTGTTTTTTCATAGTTTTAGGTCATATTTTAGGATTAAAAATATTTTGATAGCAAATATCAATGTATTTCAAAAAATTTCTCCGAAGGTGTACGGATACCTTAAACAGTTTTCCCCTTATAATTTAATAACCCTCTCTCTTTCCCCATACCCTAAATTATGGGGTTTTCACAAAGAGGTCTTGGAAATTTTTTTTTTCACTCCTTAGGAGGGCAGCAGCCTTAAAAAGCTTGAGAATCACTGATAAACATTGTGTATCTCTCCCTCACGCAAGACGGCCGGTGCGCTTTTTAAAATGAGCTCAACTTAGTAATTAATTGTTTTTGATCAAGAATATAGAATAATTTGAGGATAGTTGAGTCAATGTACTGAGATATTCCTATAATAGTGGGATAAAATACGAACGACCAAAAAAGGTAGGATGATCTTTAATACTTTTATGTGCTTTTATTAAAAGTTTAAATTTTTGTTCAGGTCGCGGATCGGCAAGGCCTGTGTTAGCGTATGACACAACCATAACGATTTAGTTCAAATTAGTTGAATACTGCTTGTCTTTATTACTTTTTGAACGTTGGATAGATACGTTTCTTTTTTACAGGATTTTTTTTCTTTATTTCTTCTTTCTTTTTGAACGATCCTCTATCGTATTAAACAGTAATTTATTACCTGTTGTATTGTTTACAAAATTATATTTGTTTTTTCTTGTGAGAATGAAGTACCTAACAAGGTTTTTTCGAGAATTTAACTCTTAATTGATAAATAATTTATTTTGTTAAAAAATAATTTAACTTCCTTTTTTTTACATACAGGAACCACAATACTTCTATAAGAGTTATATAGCATTCATGAGTTTGATATCTGTAGAAATGTATTTGTTCTAGAGCTTATGATTTCCTTTTTCCTGATACTTCTTTAATTAAGAATGTCTTCAAAATAAAATTGCTGCTACAAGACATAATAAATTTTTTTACTTGTGTATAAGACTTCAGATGCTCAAATATATCTGATTTTTTTTCTTAGAATATATCCGGCTGTGTAAAACAATTTATCAATTTGATATTTCTATCTCAGTTAGTAGAATGTAAGTGTGTTTCTTGGAATTATTTGTTTGTCTACCGCATAGAATTATATTTAATTGAAAAAAGTGAGTTTTTTTAGGCAGTAAAAAGTTCAAAAACGAGAACATTTTAGAATGAGAATGATAATATCTCAATATTTTAATTTAATTCGGGTTAATTCGCTCTTGACCTTCATAATTTTTTAAGCAATAATTTTGAAAATTAATCATGAACGCATTATAATTTATCGATAAACACAAACTTAAAAGACAAATATATATAAACTTGCAAGTTTAGGTGGGATCTTATCAATTTTTCGTTATTCTGTCAACTGAGAAAACAATGTACTTGTTAAAATATCAAAGATTTGAAGATACCACCTGGTAAAGCATTATTTCCATGCATAATTTTTTCAAAAATTATTTATATTAATGATTTTTTTTGGCCATTTGTGGATTTTTTTTAGTTTAGTTTTATTAACGTCGCACTAGAAGCAGCACGAGGGCTATTGGCGACGGACCTCGTAATTTTGAACCACGGTCAAGTGACGAGGACGACACCTGAGCTGGCACCCCCTCTCTAAACTTCCGTACCATGCCAATGCCCACCCGGCTTCCATCATCCCGATGATTCTTCTCCTATCCAACTCTAACAACTGATCATATCTTCTTCGATGGTGGCTTATTGATATCTTTGATGAAAAAGCGTCCCTTTGAAACAAATTTAGTGTAGGCAAAAAGAATCTGCGTATTTCGTTTGTTTGCCAGAGAGAACAAAGCATCATCTGGGGGTATTAGGCATTGAGCAGTTACGCTGCATTTCTAATTATAATCATATCTTCTTGATGTATACCTTCATGCTACGTTTTATTATAATTCCATAGTTGTTTCTTGACGTGCAAATTTTATGTCAATGATTGTATATGCTAAGTACACAAAGAGGATTCACTTCAAGATGAATTCATCAGATCATTTGCAATTACCTTTATTTACACAATAGAAATACAGTTTTCGACAATGAATTTTGAATACTCCAAGCGGAAAAGTTAGGAAATACTTAATGCCAGAAGAATATGATATTGCTGTAATAATATCATTCCGAGTTGGAGGTATGAAATAAAAGAGATCTTAAAAGCATGTATGTCTACTCACTAGCTAATTACAGAACATGTGATATTCCAAGAAAATATACGCATAACACAATATTTTAAAATTCAACTATACTCAAATCCCCCGAAATCGTTTTCAAATTAAATCTATTGAGTTTTCATCAATTGTTGATCATTTCTAGGAAATCCTACACGTTAAGAGAGTGTGATGGGCTTAACTACGAGGGGAAATCAAACTGTATTAAGGGAGGTTTAAACATTCCTTGGAGGTTTAGTTTAGTTTTTTATTAACGTCGCACTAGAAGCAACACGAGGGCTATTGGCGAAGGACCTCATATTTTTGAACCACGGTCAAGTGACGAGGACGACACTTGTCACCCCCTCTCCTAACATCCACACCACGCCAATGGGAAGACTTTGGGCCTCGAACAGATTTAACGTGCATCAGCCCCGGCTACACGGCGGGTCTTTGGCGGCCAAGGATCGAACCCGCGACTAAACGAAAACAGCAGGTCGCTAGTCCACGACCTTGACCACTAGGCAACCGCGGCCCAGGCCATTTGTGGAAATGAGGGTAATATAGAGGAATATATTTGATTTTTTGTTATAAAGGTATATTAACAACATTTATTTAAATTGTAATAAGTTTTTCTATATTGATTTTATGTCGAAGATATGGCTTTATGAAATTGAAAAAAAAAATAAAATTCTAGCTTCCGGTTTAATTGCCCTTTAAATATTATTTTGTTAGTCATCATATCACTGATTTCTCCGTTTCAATTTCTCCTTTTCCTGCTGTCTTTCAATTTCACTCGTAAACACTCTGTCATATGCATGAGGGATTGCCAAAGCTGCTTTCGGCACAAAGGATTTCAAAATTTTCATCTACTTGTTGCCTTTATTAGGAATGAGAAACGAGGCATTTCAAAAACCACATAATAATCTGAAGTAGCGTTATATAATGGTAGGGAGGGGCAATCGGAACCGAAAACAGCATAATGCCTGAAATCAGACAAGCAGAGGAGATGAGGGGTTTGGCTGATATTCACACCATGGATCGGAAAGTAGGAGTCTAATTTATTCCATATTGAAGTTGATGATGCTGATAACCAAAATTGCAACTGCAGATAATTGAGTAATTACATATAATTGTTTTTTTTTTTTTTTTTTTTTTTTTATTAATGTCACACTTGAAAACAGCACAATGGCTATTGGCGACAGAGCTTGTGATTCTGAACAGCAGTTAAGTGATCAGGACGATACTTGAGCTGACATTCTACTCTCCATATTTCCATACCAAGCCAACGTGAGGACTTGGAGCTTCGACAGGTTTAACATACATCGATTCCTTTAAATGGTAGTTTTTAGGGAATCAAGACTCGCGAACCCATGAATTGACGAAAAGCACGCCTTGATCAATCGGCTACCACAATCAGTAATTATATAAGAATATAATAAATAAGGGGGAAATATTTTCAACAAAATATATAATATTTTGTTTTTCCAAGACATACAACTAAGTAAAGTTTTGTGAAGACTTAACTATTATGTTTAGTTACATAAGTATTTCTCCGCGTCTCTTATTTTTGCAAAAATGTCGAAAAACTGAATCTGCAGAATTGTCATTCGCACTCCATACCAAAAGCCAGGGGTTGGATGCATTTGTGACACCTCCGCCTCGCTTCTCAGGATCTTAGAAGTCGGAATTCAACGAATCTTCATTCAAGAAAGGGCCAGTTGTGAAAAATCAAACTAGTTTTATTCTATTTTATAGAATGACAACTATTACCGTGAATGTGGGCTGGTTACTAATTCGTGACCTCAACCAGGGATTATAACTGAAAATTCTATGTATCTCAGTAACAACAAAATTGGATCCGACTCGAAAATAAAACTTATAAACTGAGTCTGAGTCAAATATCAGCTTTCAGAGAATCACGTAGCTTTCCATCACCAATATTAAACGTACTATATAACTAACCTTCAATCTTCTATGAACACTTTAACCCGTCCAATTTCTTTATCTCATCATTTACTATTCACTTCACTTTTATATATTTAGCAATGTTGATTTACATAAGACCCAGTTTATACACAAGGAGAGGGTTTGAAATCAAATAACGTCATAAAGTAGTCCACAAAGTTAGTTGGAGGAAAAAAAGAGCGAGAATTTATTACAGTACAAAAATATCAAAACAACAACAGTCTTATTTTCTCTATCGCTTTTAGGATAAATCATGAAAGGCTTCTACAATTGAAAAAAAAAAAAACTATGTATCTTTAATTTTTTGAATTTAAGACATCATTTGCGTATTTAAAAAATTAATTTACAATCTTTCAAATGCCCCGAAGGAATCAAAATATTTTTTTTTATTAATGTTGTTTTCTAATTTAAAAACAAAACATAGCAAACTTATGTTTAGATATACTATGGAGAAACAATTACTTCACTGAACCAAAAAAAAAAAAAAAAAAAAAAAATCCGTTCAGTATTATTATAGTAATACTGTTTATGCTAGATTGTTATTCTGTTAAATTAAACTGCAATGGATATTCTTTGAATTAACAATAATTATTATGAATCCAATATATGTAAAATGTATTGCCCCCAAACTATAGCACATGTTATGATAAAATTTATCCAAGGACTTGGTCAGAATATTGAAAATGTCCAATTTTAATTTTTAATAATAATAAAAAAGCGAATACAACTGCATTTAAACTGTACAGTTGTCGCACTGATTAATAGTTACTTAATTATCAATTAATATAATTTAAATTTTATGCAACTTTTTTTTTTTTAAAAATTTGTTACATGAAAATAAATTATATGAAGTTTTCTTTCTTTTCCTGATACTGAATTAATCATTTATGGTTTAATTATATTTTTGTTACATTAATCACACACACATTCGTAATGAAATTGTAAATGTACAACTTATGTTTAGAATTATGAATATAAGACTGTGTGTATAAATAAAAATAAAATATAACAAGTGTTGCAGTAGTCAGAAAAGCTTACAATGATCATAAGTATTTTATTTATTTGTAGTTAACAGCTTCTAGTGTCAGTGATTTGGCTGAGGGATGGAAAGATTTTAACGAAAGTGGAAAGCCTTTCCACAAGATTCAGTTAATTTTTCTTTATGGAAAATGTATAATAATTTTGAAGAGATTGTGAGAAGAGGAAATTAAAATGCATAAATATTAACTAATCTATATATTCCTTTGACAATATATTTGTTAAGAAAATTTTTAAATTATAATGTATACTTTTATTTATATTTTTCACAGATATAATAATTGGAAATATAATGTATATTTGCATTAAGTGTTTATTTAAAAATTCAAATGACGTTGATTTCGAAAGGCGGAATTTGTTCAATTTATTGCTACCAATGTTAATTTGTTTTTTCCTTCTTCTTTATATGCCAATACTTTCAAATAAGAAATTAGAGTTGATTGTACCATTGTTTTCGTGTTTTGTTTGTTGGATAAGAAGACAATAAATATTACTGAACCTGTGGCATCCCACATGTGTGCAAATGGATATATATACCCTCCCCCCGCGATTCTTAGTGGGAATTAAAATACTTCAGAATAACTCATTTATTACATTATTATAGATCTTCTAAACCTTAAAAAAAAATGAGTTTTTTTCATCTTCTCCTGCTTAAACTTTTTTATCAATAAGAGAAAAAAAAATATTATCGAAACCAATTCTTGTGAAAAGAATAGAAAAACCTTCGCTGTCTCCGTAATGTTCTTCCGGGTCAAAGTTTAAAGACGAAGGGAGTGGGGAGGGGGGGTGTATCCTTGTAGAAAATGTCCTGTCCTGATAGTTTCCTATGGAAAGAATAACAGGATGCATTCTTTTCTTCCAGACAGTGATCTAAAAGAGTTAAAGAACAAATATCTCTTCTACCTTATTCTTTAAAGTAAATACTCATACTGTAAAAATTCTTTTTTATGGATCAAAGCAATTATTAAATTCTTAGGAAATTTTATTATGAACGACAGAACTTAGTGTGATCAATAAAAAAAGCATATTAAAAAATCGTTTAGTTCAGAAACAGGGGGAAAAAACCCATCGTGTAATAAAACGTAAGGAGGTTTATACGTATGTAGGATTTCTTTGTTTATCGTAATGATTAACCTTTTAATCATAGATGGCGCAGCGAGTGTTCTTGTATTCTGCTTTTTTTTCTTTTTTTATTTATTTATTGACAATTTCATTGAGATAAAAGCTCAGTTCTGATACAAATTCCGTGTTAAAACATTGGAAGATCGACAAGAGAAAAAATCCACATCGGATGGGGTTATGCTCTGTCCAGAGCAGAGACAAATGGATAGTGTGTTTAATTAGTTTCTACCTCGCATAAACTGATTCCAATTATACATAATTATATATAATAGCTTTATTTATTTTATTAAATAATCTAATTATACTCAAGAAGTGATTATCAGCATTTTGCATTGAAAAAAACCTCTAGACACCTATATATGTGTGTGTGTGTGTGTGTGTACTGTTTTTTAAAGATATTGCTGCCATTTTTCTTAAAGCGATGAATACAAGCAATGGTATTTTATTTGTAACTTATTTTTAATGGGTTAAATAAAATGATAAGCACCAAAACAGGAAAATGTTAGAATACGTAATGCAGTTACGTTAAAGAGTGATCTGCAAATTTAAATTTCATCCAGGCAGACTTTTCTGTATCAGTTTATATTAATCTTCCACAAAATTACCCATGTTCCTCCCAAATTCGACCATATGTTGAATGAATATTTTATACTGCTATACTTTACACACACATACTTTTATGTTCAATATTTAGTAGTCTTGATGAATGAAATGGCTACAAAATAGAGTTTTATAAATATGAACATCGACATCATTGAAGAAATGTTTCTGTTACAAATAATAACGATCTCGTTAGAAACTGCTTTTAAAATACCTTTTAATCCTTTGATGGGCATTGGTATCAAGACACAACTACAAATTTGCGATTTTTTTTTCTCCACATAAATTTCAGCGTAATTTCATCATAACTTGACGAAATCTCTAGTACTTGACATTAAAAAATGGCAGGACAGCAAAACTAAAGGATTTGTTTCTCTAAAATACTGCGTTTTTGCAGTGCTTTTCAATACCCCCATTTTAAAACTTTTTTTTTTAACTACGAAAAAAATACAAAAACCAGAGAAATAATACAGCAAACCATATTGAAACTCATTGCATGAGTCCTGAATAATTTCAAAATATTTTTCAGCTCATTGAAATCTGCAAAAAACATATTGATATTTGGCGAAATATATAGTGGTTGCGGCGCTCTTAGAACATGTTTTTCAGACAATAAATACAAATTCAGAGGCCAATTAGCTTCGCGAGCGGCTGTTCCAGATAGAGATGATTTGATGCATGCGCTGTACGGAAATATCATATCCGGTAACATATTTTAGTCAGCTTTAGATAATATTACGGAGAACTGAATCTGTTTTCATTTCTGAGCTTCTCTAATTCAGAAAGATTCCTTTTTGTTTTCGCAAGGTCTTGCTCCGCCGTAGAAAAACTGCGCTACACATTTTTAATTTATATCTTGCTGTGTAATTTATATTAATTGTATAAATTACATATTTTTTAATCTGTATATTTCTAGCATATTTGTATATGTTTTTAAGCAGAAAAATTAAAATGCTTCATAAAGCGTTTAGTACTGCTCAAGCATGAGCTCACTTTGAGGAACTTGCTTCGAATATAGAATCACAAATAGAGAGTGATAGTAAAGATGAAAAAGTTATCACACCTACAGATTGGTTTTGGTTTCATTGACGCCACACTGGAAGGAACTCGAGGGCTATTGGCGACGGATATCGTTATTTTGATCCTCGGCCAAGTGACGAGGACGGTACCTGAGCTGGCATCTCCCTCTTCTAACTTCCACGCCAACGAGAAGACTTTTCAGGAGATTTAATATGCTTCAGCACTGGCTACACTGTGGGTCTTCACTGTCAACAAGGCTTGGACCCATGATTCGATGAAAACCGCTGGTCAAGAAACCGCGACATGACCACTAGGCTATCGCGGCCACTGTCACATCTTCAGATAACATGCCTTTGCTTTTTGAATGTGAATACCTGATCATCCCGTAATTATAAAGGAAAGAAAACAACACTTTCCAAAAAAAATGACTTAAAAGTGTGGCACTGCGCTTCCTCTACCCGACTCTTGAGCCGTAACTCAATTAAATATAACTAACACTAAAAGTCAATAACCTACAAAAAAAGAGACACTAGACAAATCTCACACAACTATTTATTCGATAGCCTAGCAGTATAATGTCTGAGGGACATATGCTCTCCTGGATAACACCCTAGATAAATTCACCTACTCCACTAATACCAAATTAATAGTTTCACACCAAAATCTCTCCAGTTGAGGTTGACTTGGTTCATCGAATCCTTTGTGGCTGCTATCGCTCGTAACAATTCTTGAAATCGTCTACCGCTTATAAGCTACTACTATAAGGCAAATTCTCAGCGCTAGTACCACTCGGCCTCTATCCTCAAAATTTCCCTTTGTTTATATACTCTCCTATCTAGCCTACTTCACTTTATTTCTACCTGCCTCTAATTAGAATAATCACGATTCATTTTGTTTGGGAAGGAACTGTTTGTTTCGCACAATCAATTGCAATTTAAGTCCCCATGGTTAGTGAAGAGAAAATCGCGAATAGCCCAACGTCACAACCTTCCTGTAAAATGCTGCATATATACTACTGCAAAAGTATGCATATGCAGTATAGATGCAAAACCTCTCAAATTGTAGTGGAAGTGCCAGACATGCAATGAAGGACTTGGCATGTTTCAGAGAAACAATACATATTTCATGCAAAATGTGAATTCAAACGAAAATTTTGTAAAAAAGTGAAAAATAAATCCATTTTTGAGATATTTTAATAAAAACTACTAAGCATTCTTTATATCAAATATTTCGTTTTCTTGTATCAATTAGTATTAGTAGTATAATAGATTTATTTACTGTTATCTTCACGCAATATGCAGAATATAAAGTAAGTTCTTTTTTTTTACACCACATGCAAAGAAGTAGATGCGCGATGGCTGCGCCTAGCAACCCCCTGCCCCGGAAGGGAGGGGGGCTAATTTTTTTTCAGCTGATTTTACTTATGCATGGTGTGACATATTCAATTTTTAAAAACTAACGATTTAATCTTAATGTGATACTTTTTTAAGATATTATCTGTCCAACTTATAAAGGCAGACGATTTAATTTAATGTGATACTTTTTTTTAAGATATTATCTGTTCGACTTTTAAAGGCAGATGATTTAATCTAATGTGATACTTTATTTAAGATATTACCTATTCTACTTTTAAAAGCAGACGATTTAAACTTAAAGTGATACCTTTTTCAACATTCTTTATTAAGATATATTTTTTTGGCAACACCAGATCATAGTTTTGATTTTAGATAATTTACTGGCAACGGATATGAAATTTAGAATTGAGTTTGGTTCCAAGAGGTAAAGACGAACGTTGAAAAAGTGGTGCTTGTGTAAAATTGTGTCTTGAATTTGTGTTTGAAAAGATGTGCGCAAATAAATGTGATGTCCTGAAAACAAGTCAATTTTATTAATTGTCTTCAATACAGTACAATGAGTACACAAGATTAAAATTTTCACACTGTTCGTTGATAGTATTGAAGTTTAACATTTCTCCCTACAGAGGATTTTATTATGAATTAAAATACCAGAATAAAATCTTTTCTGAAAAGCTCTAGAAATGTATATGAAACATATTTATATCAGTCTTATGTAGCATAATATTATCTAACAGAAACACATTTATCAATGCCATCTAGAATTAAAATAACACAATATATTTTATTTTCTTAAACAACAGCATTTCTAAAGAAATTCTCGATACGTCCGATTGTTGGCTTTCTGAAATGATAATTCTTGAAAGTAGACTTCATGATTTCCTTTGATCTTCGTAATATCTGCGACTTGGAACGAGAATTATTATAAGGACGTTTCTTAGACCTCATGGCGATTGAGTCTCCAAAGAATGATAAGTACTTAAAATTCTGAACTATTCAGATACCAATCCCGAAGTGTAAACAATATATGCAGTATGAAAACAGAATCGAACTTCGCGGTAGTGATCACATGATGTATAAATATAGAGTTACCGTAGTTCATTTTTATTAGTGACATTCCCTGTTTCATTCATGAAAGAGGATGAATTTGTGTTTATGAAATAAATAAAAGCCTTATTTGTGAAATAAAATTTTGTTATCCTTAAAGTAGGACATTCGAAATGTATATTTAGATATGTTTCATTTTTATTTTACCTTCATATTTCTATTATAACTCTTAAAATGAAGACTGATGCACATGGAGCCCTCTACATGAAAATTATGAATTATTTCCGAAAATGATTGCAAAAATTCTTAAAGCAAAGATACAAGTATTTTTCTTAAACTTTAAAACACGTGGTATATTTTTAACAATTTTAACCTTCTTGAATGTTTTATATATGTGTAAAATTACATTTACTGGAAAATTTCAAGTCAGAACATTGCGATTTTATTTTGCTATAATGTTCCACAATTTTTAGGAAGATTAAAAATTTACCTTGAAAACAGAAGTATCAGAGCGTTTGATATTTTATTGCAAAATATTTGCTCAGTAACAGATAAATTACTTCCGAAGATTATTTCAGATAAACTATGTTTGGTTTTAGCCTGCATTTCATCGACCCATTCCGTAAAAAAAAATACTGTTAAAAATAATCTATAATTTCAATAAAACTAACAAACAATATTTTATAATATTGTGCCTGAAACATTTTTATTGTTAAAATTTTCAATTAGAGGAAATAATCTGTTCATAATTGAAATTTGCACTTTATATTTCACCGCATTGTCCTCTCAACATTTTGTCTTTTCTTGAGCGTTTTCTGTTTCCTGTTTGAATATCTCATCAAACTTCAATCCAAAGACTGTCTGTCAATTAAATTTAATGCAAATATTATTGTAATTTCCTAACCCTTACAGTCGTAACGTTGGGCTGTTCTCTATTTTCTCTTAATTAACCTTTGAGACTTTTTCTATTTTTGAATTGTTTAAAATAAAACCTTGTCTCAATAAAATGAAATGTGACGTATACAGATAAAACTGAAAAGAAGTACAATGAATAGATTTGAAGAAATTTATATATATACTTGTGTGCAAAGTAAAGAGAATTTGAACATTATACCGAATGTTTGAAAAACTAATGGCCAGATTTTAATTAAATTTGGTTTGAAAACACACATTTTTAACAAAGAAGGAGATGTATTATTCAAAAACGCATGATTATTTACGCTTGATTATGAGTAAAACTCACTTTGCAGGAATGTCCAAAATCCACTTTGTGAATTGAAATGATGCTAACATGAGGCACGGTCCCCTCGCAGAGCCAGATAGATTGCACAGCGCGACGACATACAGCACAGGAGGCAAATGAGAAGTCTTAGTAGCTGTCGATCGCAATCCTGTAGCAAAGCAGTTTTCAGTTCCAGAATAGTTCTTGAGGAGGAGGGGATGGTGAGATGTAATTGTTCTCACATGAGCGTCCCACATAATTATGCTCTATAGGTCAGGAAATCTGGTTGACCAATCCATGCTGGTGAATATCCTCATTCCAGGTAATCGTCGACCAGATAAGCCCCAAGTGGACGAGCATTGTCCTCTATACCCATGACTAATTGCACTCTTGAAAACTCAAAAACAAGGCTCTAAGATCTCCTCTCTGTACTTTATAGCAATCAGGAGCCTTTGTTAAACACGTGCAGGAGTGTGCAGCGTAATGATTCCGTTTACCGATGAGGGAAGGATGGTAACGCATCTCAGACTCCCTCCAAATACAGGTAGGCCGAAAATACGAGTAAATGTCCACCAAGATTCGCCAAGTATGAGTCTCGACTCATCTGTAAAAAGTACAGTGCTTCAATTTAGTCTGATCCTAAGCGCATGTTGGATGCGCCAAGCTAAATGTGCTCTCTTGTGTGCTTCAGTAAGTGGGAGGCCAGCAACGGGTCTTCTGATATACAACCCCTTTCTAATAAAGCCTTCGGGCAACTGTAGACGGTGAAATTCGAGTTCCAGTGGCAAGAAATTCGTGAGAGCTATGAAGTTGTAGCACTCCCGTGTCGCCGTGCTGAAAGTGCCAAATAATAATCCTCTTTCGTCGTTGTGGATCTTGGTAGACCTTGTGCAGATCTTCTCGATATGCATCCAGAGTTCTGAAACTGTAACCACAATTTGTGGACGTCACTGAGCATTACATTGACCTATGTAGCCAACTGCGCTTGTGATTGCCTGCCTCTAATCTACCGACAATTCTTCCTCTTATTCCGTCATCCGTACGTTCGTGGCTACTCATTTTACTTGATACTTTATAAAATTTACTCAACTCTAACCAGAAACACGGTGAATGTCGGGGAGGAGTGCGGGCACACAAATCACCTACATCCCTTCGTGCATTTATATCCGTCCACAGTCACAACTCCGTAGACACACACGCTTTCTTATTCGATTCTGAGGATGTGCATAATTTTACGGCGGCATAATTAGTACTTTTGATTCTCTACTTTTTGTACAAATAAACACAATTTACAAATTCTCTTAATATTTCATACAAGCGTTTAAGTAGAATTGAATATTAGAGTTAGTCGGTAGATGATGAATAGTAAAGATTGCTGTGTAACAAGTGGATATCAGTGCAACACACGGACTTAGAATATAAATCTTTTGTGCTGGAATTCCATGTAAAAGGAACTTGGACATGCCGTTCAAACTCTCATTCCTATCGATATTTTTTACTTGAACTCCAATGTGTTGGAAAACATGTTCTTTGATTATTATTCCAAACCATAATTCATTTGCTTTGAGGACAAAAGTTTGAGAGATATCGTTACTGTGTCAAGATTCATAACTTGAAGAATATTAATAAAATGTTTTGCTATTTATATGACATCTCTTTACTTAACTGTATAATTATATAATTATTAAGTCGCAAAGGGGGAGGGTTGTTACCATTAAACTAGTTTAACTCCGCTTATTCGGTCCTCAGCCCGAAATTGCTTTTTGACTTGCTGGGTTCCATATTTTCATTTATTTTTTCTTTCATTCTTACATTTCTTTCTGGATTTTTGTCTTTTTAAATATTTTAAATTATTCTTTCATAAATTTTCAGTATATATATATATATATATATATATATATATATGTGTGTGTGTGTGTGTGTGTGTGTGTGTGTGTGTATGTGTGTGTGTAATGATTTAATTTTAATTTCTATTAGTTTCTCACAATAATAATTTAATTTCCTAATTATTTTCATTCTCTCCTTTAAAAGATAGTGTCCTTTCTTATTTCCTGATACGATTCTTTTTTAACTATAATTTATGCAATCAAGCGCTCTTAAAATCTGCAAAATCTGCTTTTCCCTACGCTTCAGATTTGTAGGGATGATCTCTAGCAGACCATATATTTATATACGGTATATATATGGTTTGATATTGAGGTGTAATGAAACACACAAATATAACAAAAACAAGTTAGGACGTAGTTCCAGTTGTTAAAAAATAAGAAATCATTACTGTGCCATTGAATAAAAAGATATACACCAATAAATAAAAATATGCTTATAAAACTTTATAAACAAGGGGGAAATGGGAAAAAATGCAAATTTAACTATACAGAAAAGCATTATATACTATAGAAATTTCATGAAGTAAATTAAGCTGGGGTGACGTAATCACCCCAATCCATTTTTTATAAAAATTTGTATTCTACATGACAACAAATTGTCAATTATAGTGAATAATTAGAAAAAAATCGAAAATATACTTTTGTGTCTATTTTTACTATGTTATTATTTTTATTCTACTTAAGGTATTGTACTTTACACCTTTAAAATGTCATTTTTGTCAAAATTTTCGATTTTCTCATTTTAATGTCAGTTTAAACTTTTTCTTTCTAATAGCGTTTGAATTTTGGTTATACCTCATTTAGAACTTAAGTTACAGGGATTTGAATTTTACTCGATAGCTAATTTTTAATTGCATTTGAAAGTTTGTTTCTGATTTTTCTCAAAATGAGTTTTCTCGACATATTCACATATGGCGAGGTAGATATCAGAAAAAGTTATGAACCAAATTAATTTAATTTTTGCAAGTATCTTTCTTATATAGTTTTTAGGAACTCCTACTACTTTTATGGTTGTAAATTGATACATTTTTAGTAACAAATGTGTAAATCATGTAGTGTTATAACTTTTTTTTGATTTTTCATTGTCATTTCATTCAATTCCAAAAGAAGACATTCTTTTTTTTTCTTTCTTATAATCAAGTAAGGTATAACAGATAAAAGAAGTTATATATATATATATATATATATAACACATGAATCAATAAGTTCCGAGACCTGAGTTATCGAGGTTGGAGTAAAATCGTTTTGTAGTTTGTTTAAAAAATGGAAAAAACCGAGTTTCGTGTTCTGATAAAACATTGTTTTTTAATGGGTAAAAACACCGTGCAAGCGAAACAATGGATTGAAAAATGTTACCCGGACTCTTGTCCATCAAAAGCAACGATTTGTCGGTGGTTTGCCGAGTTTAAACGTGGTCGTACCGACACAAATGACGCGGAACGCTCGGGTAGACCTGTGGAAGCCGTTACACCGGAAAATGTGAGTGAAGTGACAAAAATTTCAATGAAAGACGCGAAGCCCGTGAGATTGCTGAGATGACACAGATATCATATGGAAGTGTATTTACTATCCTCATGAAAATTGAGCATGAAAAAGGCATTTTCTGCGGTGTCATGATTGCTGATGGAACAGCAACGAGTCGATGATTCAGAAAGCTGTTTATCGCTATTTACCTGCAACAAAAGATGCTTTGGTGTCAGCATGACCCATGGACGAAACATGAATACATCACTACACCCAGAGTCGGTGGCAGTGGCGCACAGCTGGCGAAAGCTGTCTCGAAAACGCAGCAGTCAGCTGGCAAAGTCATGGCGTCAGTTTGGATACGCATGGCGTGATTTTCTGACTACCTGAAAAGGTAACTGATCAACAGTGATTATTATATTGACTTGTTGGTGCGTTTGAAGGAGGAATCGCAAGAAAACGAGACCGCACAGTCTTGGGACTTATTGATCCATGTTATATATATATGTGTGAGTGTGTCTGTGTTTATGTGTTCAAGAAGACACAAATAAATAACAGCAATAAAGGTAAAGGGAAAAATATAAGTTATCATTCTCATGAAGCCTTTCAAGGACTCTGCAAGTTGTAACAAAATATCCCATTCTGGAACAAAATGTCTCGGCAATAATTATCATGTCTTTGATAAAACATGCTACAGACTTTGAGCAGGATTAAGTAAAACAAGTTTTAGTTCTTTATCCACCATCTTCTAGAATTTCATAATCTTAGATTCATGGTTTTGTTGTCACCTGAAAATTTATTTTAGAAAAGGAAACAATCGAAGTAATCGCAGTTATATTTGCATTCACATCTAGATCTGAAAACGTAACATAAAACAAAAATTAGGTGATTTGAATGTTTCAGTTTATTCCCCTTATTATTCTTAACAATTTGTCGATTGCGAAAATAATATTGATATCTAATCGAACCAGTCCCAAATGGCTTAATACTGTTCATTTATTAAAAGTTATATATATATATATATATATTTATTTCATTATTTTCGAAAACAAAATTTATTTAAATTTACTACTTTCTTATAATATTTTAAGATTTGAAAGTTTTTAAACTATCATAGAGTAACAACTACCGTTCCATGAAATTTCGAGTTTGGAGAATCAAGGATAAAAGATATCTGTTTTTCTTAAATTATGTTTTAAAATGCCAAGATAAAATAATGTCAGAGAATTAATAACATTAAATCTCAATTTGTGTCAAATGAAGAAATCAGCTATTTTTATTCATTAATTTGCCATTTATTCAACAATAAACACGATTAAAAGTTAATAAATATACTTTTATAAGATAAAGCTCAAAAATAAGAAAATTTATTTTTATGTTTCTGGAATCTTGAGATAACAGTAGATCCACGTGATTAAGTTTCAGCTATGAATTCAAAAGGAGATTTAGCAAGACATACTGACCTCCAGAAGTTACAAAGCAACACGTAACCGAACGAAGCACAACA
>BMAW01070909.1:0-14620 GCA_019974015.1 Nephila pilipes | reverse complement strand
TGAAAAAGGTTTTTTCCAAGTGGGTGCCGCGATTGCTTTCGATGGAACAAAAACAGCAACGAGTCGATGATTCAGAAAGCTGTTTATCGCTATTTACTCGCAACAAAAAAGATTTCTTGCGTCGTTACGTGACCATGGACGAAACATGGATACATCACTACACTCCAGAGTCGAAGCGGCAGTCATCTGAGTGGCGAAAGCCGTCCGAAGCGTCCGAAAACGCAGCAGTCAGCTGGCAAAGTCATGACGTCAGTTTTTTGGGATACGCATGGCGTGATTTTCATTGACTACCTCGAAAAAGGTAAATCGATCAACAGTGATTATTATATTGACTTGCTGGTGCGTTTGAAGGAGGAAATCACAAAAAAACGACCGCGCAGTCTCGGGACTTATTGATCCATGTGTTAGCACAGTGGTATCGCTTGTGATCTCCAATAAAAAGGAAAATGCTTCAAATTTCGAAGATAGGATTCTTATTCTGATTTCTATATAAGCAGAATTGATAATACTTAGATCGTGTAAGTTAGTATCGCAACAACTCAACGGAACTTGTGCTTGGTGTTCAAATATTTTCTGTATGCAAATACATTAGCATTGTCTCTCCTGTTCACCTGAGACAGCCATAAAAGAGATATCATCATGGGTTTGTAGTATGTTGATGCTTGTGATCATGGAGCGATTTTCCGAAATAGCGTATTGTGAGATAGTTTATTATATGGTGAATGTGGTCGCAAGGCACGATCAGAAGCTAAGTTGTACCGGCAACGTTTCCCTGAATAGTCCCGTATCCTTCTCATCAAACCATTCTAACTGTTGTAAAACGTTTAAGGCGGACAAGATGTGTGACTAGTCGAGCTTGATCTGGCTGACCAAATCGAGGAAAAATGACTCTTGGAACCAAATAGATGATGCTCTACAACTTTATAAGTCACTTTTTTCCCTGTTTCGTTTCGTTTTCGAGACAGGAATATTAACTCTGCAATATTCCCCCAGGTGGCGCCGTAGGCAGTTTTATTCAGTAACTCATGACTACTTTACTATACCTAGACACCACTTTTATGAATACATCATCAGCTGTTCCTATGTTAAGATGGTGACAATATGTGTATGTGTCCGTACACATTTTAAACGTCATTTTTATTCGACCTTCAGAAAGATTCAAAATTCTGTAAAAGCATTTAATCTGAAATATTTGAAGCAGATCCTGTGCGCCGAAGTCATTTTAAAGGTTCTGCATTAAAAATGGGGGTTGTTGGTGCTAACGGAATATTTTAGCGATCTAATGTTAAACGAGGGCGAAGTTGTTCACGCTATTATGGTGAAAGGGATTCCAGAGAATACATCAGCTTAAGTGACACATAGGGAAAGATAGAGTCACAAAATTGGAATTTATAGGGCATGTATAAAAAAAGTTTAGGATTCAGATTACGCTCATTGACTTTTATTTTTAGACATAAATCTATTTGCTAAAGGTAAACTTACCTATTATGTTATTGACTTATTACGAAACTGTGAAAGAATTGCTGTTTTTAATAATGTTGGTAATCTACTCATACTTCAGCAAAAGGTTAATGTTGTCTATACCAATGTTCATCGAATGGCGTGAAACCACCGCCGGAGCAATGTCCTTGTATTAATATCAACAATAGCTTGTGTTATTACTAGCCGACACACTCATGAGGCAAAATGTCTAAAGAAAAATATCAAAATCTATCAAATGAAGTGCTAAACATGATTAGACCTACATATGTAAATTTACGTTCTAAAGAACTTTTCCCAAAGTGTGTTCATACCAAGACGTAGAATCTTTTCGTGGGTCTTAAAACCTTAAAATCTGGTGAGATGAATGCTGTGATACAGTGTAATGATGGGTATAAAGATTGCGTCAATATTTTAAAAATCTTAATGTAGCTCCAGGTTATAATTCTTTGAAATCACATAAACATTTCGGCAATCAATGTTCTTGGAGCTGAACGTCATTCAACACTAAATGTAAAGCACCTTTAAGAAATACTAAGAGCTAATAGAAAAAAAGAAATCATTGTTTAAAGAATGTGAAGGGGGCTATTTATAAACCCGTGGCATTGAAGTATATTTTTTATGTTGTTTATTAATACAAATTGCATTGGACAGTTATACATATCTAAACTGCTGTTTGTAGAAAATGCAACACCATGAAGGAATCATCAGAATCAAATGAAATTCGCAGCAAATGTCAATTATAGGATATTATGCAAATTAATAAAGTTTCAGAGCCATCGCGCGTGCGCGGCGCGCGCAGCGCCCTCTGAATTGATGCTGAAAGCGTATAAATAAAGTGCTGTAGCGGGACGTTGAAAAAAGTCTATGATTATTTGTTAGTGGCAAACGTTTAGTGAGACCTGAGTATGCCTCCACGACGGAAGAATAAGAAATTCAAGCAACTTACGGAGTTTGAACGAGGGAGGATAATCCGCCTTCGAGAAGGAGGATTTTCCTATCGCGCAATAGCAGCTCGTATGCAGCGGAACAGTTCCACAGTGATGCGAGTTTGGAAGCAGTGGACCGACGAGCACCGAACAACTCGAAAAACAGGCACTGGACGACAGAAGGTGACGTCAGAGCGCGATGATCGACACCTGCTCCGCATGGCGGTGAATGATCGCACAGCTTCCTCCAGGCAGCTGGCAGCACGTTGGTCTACTGCTACAGGTGTACAATTGTCGGCTTCGTCAATTCGTCGTCGTCTGCTGCGCCGTGGATTGCGTGCAAGGGTGCCTTTATACAGGATTCCCCTCACGGCGAATCATCGACGGCTGCGTCGGCAGTGGGCTCTTGAGCACAGAGACAGGCGAGCTGATTGGCACCAAGTTGTCCTTTCAGATGAATCACGCTTCAATTTGTGGACCCATGATGGCCGTGTTCGTGTTAGACGTTATGCCGGTCAACGCTGCCTTCCTGAGTGTATTATTGAACGACATAGTGGTCGAACACCCGGAGTTATGGTCTGGGGTGCGATTTCGTATCATGGACGATCCAATTTGATACGAATTGAGGGTAATCTCAATAGCAACAGGTACGTCCGTGAAGTGCTGCAGCCCGAAGTCGTTCCTTTCCTTCAAGGCATCCCTGGAGCTATCTTTCAGCAGGATAATGCACGCCCACATGTTGCGCGGACTGTTCGAGACTTCTGTTCAGCACAACGCATGCAACTTCTTCCTTGGCCTGCTTATTCACCGGATATGTCGCCTATTGAGCACGTGTGGGATATGGTTGGTCGGCGTCTCGCTCGTGATCCGCGTCCTGCAGTTTCCAAAGACGAACTTTGGTTGCGCATACAAGCGATATGGAATTCTCTTCCTCAAGCAGATATTCAACATCTGTTTGACTCCATGCCACGTCGTATAGCAGCACTTATTGCAGCGCATGGTGGCTGCACCAAATACTGATTTCGGACGCTTAATTTGTTTCTTTTGTTTTGAAAATTTCATCATTTATTTGTATCAGTACAAGTCGTTTCTGCATTAAATTTCATTTGATTCTGATGATTCTTTCATGGTGTTGCATTTTCTACAAACAGCAGTATATAACTATATACATATATTTCTCAAAATGAACTTTTTCTTACATGTTTAAAATGCAATTGATGAGTTTGACATGCAGTTATAGATTTATTATTTTAATGTCCATTTTTATCGAGAGTACATCATAGCTTCGACCATTATCTTACCCAGAATTTGTAAATGTATTGAAAAAAATTATTATTATAGGGTTCTCTTGCCTTTTTAAAAATAAAAATTACAGGGAGTTAAAAATTTTAGCAAATGCAGGTTAAGATACAAATGTTTCCGCAAACTTCAAGCTTACGCGATGTGTCAGGGTCTTATCCAATGCATCATTGGCGGCTTATTGGTTGAGGGATAAATGGATGGATCAGGAAGTTTAGGCTTCCAGCCAATCAGGGTTAGGCGTATAGGAGTAGTAAGATAGAAAAGTTTTGAAGAGTTGAAATTTGTGTTTTCAGTACATGAGGGCATGTATTTTATATAGAAATATAGAAGTTCAACTTAAGCTTTCTTAATTTTAATATTACATGAATCGTTTTAGTCATGTTGTCTGAACACTTTATGAAGCGTGAAGATAAATAAACACTAGGTTTCAGTAAAGTAAGTGTAAGAGGTCATGACTAATTTTAGTAATATAGAGGTATTTTAGCCTCTGCGTCATTTACTACAGATTATTTTCAACCGAATATTAGGACAAATGATTGTACTACTCTTTTACGAGATTCTTCCAATACTCCTCACATAACCCTTAGAATTACATTAATTGAAACCAAATAACGTCCGTAAGAGGCATTTTGGTACGTTTCACATTTAATTAAACCGGGCTATTAATTAACTGAGATGTTAAGTCTTCGAAAAGTACGATGAGAAAGATAGTAAAGTTCGGAATCAACGAAAATGGTGCGAGTTTCACTGAATAGAGCTTCGGAATTATGAACTGCTAACAGAATTACCTTGCACAAATTTGACATTATGGTATCTGATTGAATAAATCCCAAAATATCGATAGATTTTGATGATTACAAATTTTCTGATTGATTGATTAGTTTTATTATCATCGCACAAGAAGCAGTCACTTTTGAAACTCGAGGATGACACCTGAGCTTGTACCTCCTAACTTGCACATCAGGGCCAGGGGCGTCAAGGTTCGAACCCAAGACTCGACAAAAGCTGGCAGATGTGACCATGACCAGTAGGTTACCGCTGCCACAAAAAAAATTGGAAACGTAACGTATCCCTTGAAACAATATTTGGTATTTCTAGATTAGAAATTTCTGAATATTTTCTTAATAGTGTTTGGTTGGTAGTTTTTTGTGGATACTATGCACAAAAGTACAAGGCTGTTTAAATACGATATGTACTGTTGCCTGCTCAGTCGAGATTATGTAAATAGAAACTTTATTATTTCATTTCCTTTTTCATCTTTTCCTGCGTCTCACAAATAAAACATATAACAAATTTTTTGCTTAAAATTTTGATGAAAAATTATTGAGGTTGATTTTGAAATTATATAAAATAGTTTTATAGCCACCCTTCATTGAAACTATAGGAAATCTTTTCATTTTACCCTTAAGAAAAATTTGTTATAATACGCTTCATAGTTGTATTAAAGAAAATTTATAACAGAAAAATAATGTACTGTGGATTTAAAGTAAACAAGAAAAACACGTCTTTCTCTAGTTTTGTACTTATTTGACAGGTACTCTCAGAGAGATGATTTACAGTATAAAGTATTCATGTTTCTTATTAGAAAGGAGATTACTCTGTCACTTATTGTTTTTGGATGGCCATGATAGTCTACGAATTATTAGCTGTGAAATCCTTGTCAAGTCCATCTGCAAAGAGGGAAGGCAGCTTCATGTTAAATAGAACTGAGCCTGTAATACGGCACATATTGTACACCATTTAAGAAAATGGTGCACAAAATGAGCTTCGTCCACGTTATTTCAAAGTGGAACAAAATTAAGATTTCCCGATTGCTCTCGTGTTTTTCGGAGTTATGTTATTTCTAATCAGCTATGTTATTATCGTATTAGTTAAGTGTTTTAAAGAATATATCATTAATTGAAATTTTCTTTTCATTTTCATCTGCCACATTAACCAACAATCAGTGAACGACAGTTGATTAAACACAAATTTAGATTATTTTAACGAAACTTGGATGCATAATTTGCTTTATTTGTACAATATACATAGAGGTTAGGATTAAATAATGATTCTTTTACATCTTATAATTTAAGAGTTGAGAAAAGGAAGCTTATTGGTTGAATTAGGACTTCGGAAGCTTAGAAATTTTGAACTAGTTTCGCTGAAAAGCCTTGAATAGAATATTGTAAGAAAAGTAATTTAAATGTAATTATGTTTTGCATTGAAGTAATGTTTTTTTCATTTGTATATTCTAATTTTAATACCAATATTGGAACAATCCTACAAAATAAAATCAATCGAATGATGGTCTTTTGACTTCGAAGCCTGAAACAAATAATAATTTTTATAACTACAAGTTAACTTTAAATAATCCAGTGATTAAATAATAATTTTTAATCGCAAAAATTAATGCAAGTCATATTAGTAATTTATAGTTACTATAAAATATTCTAAAATTTTCAATGTAGTGTGATAAATCAGTCAAATTAATAAATTCTAACTTAATATTTACAATTATTAAGTCCGGTGATTTCTTTAATAATTTCCTTTCGATTCAAATGTTAAAGAACATAATAGAAATATTATGTTTGAAAATATTGTATTATACATATAATTATTTCATTTGAAAGATATCAAGAATATAATATCTAAAAATACACATACTGCCTGAGTCATACTTCTAAAATGGTTTGACGTTCAAGGCAATATGTGTATTTTCAAAAATATTTGATTTCATTTACTTTTAATTTACATAACTTGTGAGTAACTTTATAACCCTCTTTATCGAGAATATAAAAATGTTTATAGAAATAGGTATCGTTTGAATAAATGGTATGTAATACTATCACATTAAAATTTAACGGTATACTAAAACAATAACGTTAAATAACTTGCTTCATCTATTTCTTCGTCAAGTAATCTACATCTTTAATAAAATTTTAATATGATTTATAATATTGCCTAGAAAATGTTATGGAAAACTTAAATTTATTTTAAATTTTATGAATAATTCATATTTTATCTTAATAGATCTCAATATCTTTAAACTTTAAAATTTTCACATTTCAAAAAGAATAGATTTCGATTCATTTTATCTGAACATTTTGATGGCAATAGTTTAACGATACTTCCAAAGTATTGAGAAAAATCTAAACCAGATTTTACTCTCTTGCTGTTTTCAACTTTGAACTTCATTTTTCTCAAAACAAAACTACCTTTGCTAACAAGCAGAATTTTTCAGAAACTTTTATCATAATAGTACAAAATTTCATACGCATGTTCTTATTAAATGTGTTTATTTGTTCTATACATATATTAGGCTTTAGAAACATTAATATTCAGAGAATCAGTTTTATGTGAATTTTAGTTGGATTGTTTCTTAAAATATGATTTATTTTAATTGTTTTTAAAAATTCACTTTAATGTATGTTCATATAACTACAAAAAGAAACATTTTCTGCTAGATAACCTTACTTGTGTTTTGATCAATGTTGCACCTCAGAACTTAGTTTGCAAGAAAGTTCGAATTTCATAATATTGAAAAATTATCCATTTATAATACTTCTATAACATTACAAGATTTTGGGAAATTATTCAAGACATGAGAACTAATGTAAAAATATATGAATATTCTATGATTAAAATAAAATTTGCTTTAAGATTCTACAAAACTTAAACTTAATTCAGTTTATGGATGTACATATTCAATCTAACACACTGTAAAGTGATTTAAATATATACAATCAAAATTTTAATGATAGATGAACCTGCCTTTTGGAAGCTCATATCAGCATGCTAATTTGTTTAATTAAATATTTCATCTAAAGAAATAATCGCATGTTAGTTATTAGATTACCTTTGTACATGTATTTTAGGTACTAAATTTAGTTAACTTATGCAACGTTTGTATGTTAGTAAAGATATTTATGATAAGCTAATTAATGGAAAATAAAATATTTGAAGCAAGAAAATGATTTTAATAAATATGTTAGGTAATTTGTAGCTTTAAAAAGAGTTTACTCTCATTTTGATATATTTTTAAATATTTTTATAGGCAACATAATGTTCTATAACAATTAATTTCATGTTAAAAGAATAATTACTCCCATTGTTATAACACTGCAATTTAGACCACCTTCCATGTACTCATTAAACTGTAGCCGATGGTTTTACAAGTTCTTTGGTTAGCGCAAGCACGAGTAAAAAGGCAAGCGCAAACATGATGTAAGGTGAGAGACTCGTTAGTAGAATGATGGAGTGATGTTCAGAATCTATGTTTATATATTTTATCCTTGTCTTGTGTTGAGGAACTTATCAAGTATTAAATAATATTTGTTCCTGAAACCATCTTGGCTCTTCTGTCATTTGTCCTGAAACAACAACAAGGTTGAGGGATACAAAGTATAAGTATTAGAGTTTTTCTAACTAACTACTATACGACTTTTATGATAGTAATAATGCAAAAGAAACTCTGTAAATTCAATTTCTAATTAAGAGGTTATTATTTGTTTAGTAAAATTAGGTTAAGCATTAATTCATGATTCATTTTGTCCATCTAGACCATCATTTAAATAATATTCTGTGCTCCCAAGCCCTGTAGAGTATTAATACACTGATTTTCAAAATTCATTACTGATTACAGTTAAAAGGGAGAATTTCACACCTTTCTCCAAAGTATCCCAAAGATGACCAATAAGATTTAAGTCAGGAATTCTTGGTGACCACCCTACATTAGAAACCAGAGGATTACTTATATAGACAGACAGTAACTAACTGGGACCATGCGTGAGAAATATACTTTGTGTCTTCTTTCAATGCTCATTTTCCTGTGGATGACAGTACAACATAAATTGATAGAAGTGATCACCCAGTATCTCTACGTGCAGAATAGCATTGAGGGTGGTTGGTACTTGTACCCATAGATCTCAAATCTGACAAGAGAAAACATCCAAGACTATGATTGAGCCATCAGAGTTCAATCACTTCATCCATGATCCATGGCTCATGAGCTTGACACCATATGCCCAGAACTCTAACGACGTTGGCATTTGGAATCGAGACCCACTAAAAGCTACTCTGTTTCCCAGTCCTCTGGAGTTCATTCTCGAATTCATCTTGCCCAGGAAAGATACTGCAACCCAGTAGCGTGCTGACCTCAACGGTACCTCTGTAGGCCCCAGCCCGTGGCGAAGAAGGCTGCAAGGTCCGCTAATGGCTGTACAACTGGAGCTTGATTAAACTGGGTGGCACTTGTGCTAATGTTTGGCTCGCTGTATGAGTACTTTCAAGCAACTGAGCTTTACACCACGCTCGTTCAAGCACCTTTTCCTCCACGTATTATCGGTATGCTCTTGACGCTATCGACGTTGGAAATCCCAGTTCCCTCTGACAATTCCTTGAAATTGAATGGCTCATACGCTGAGTGCCTCCTTTTGCGCGATTGAAGAGTTTAAAATCAGAAGTTTTACCTATAATGCAATGAAAACGACTGATAAACAACCACTACTATAACACCTCAGTAGCTCATATTTGGAGACACTGCTACACACTTGTATACCATTGTCTTGCTAAATTCAGTGGTACTTCAATACAGTATCGGTAAATTTGCTAAGATCAATTCATTTACATGATCGTGACAAATTGTTAATTTACACTACCCCATGAAAGTGTTAACTTTAATTAAGAACGAATAAATTTAGCACCTTCAAATGCAGTAGAATCCAGCCAGTCTCATAGTCTAGGATAAATTAAATAAGTATTTATCCTTTATAATAAATTCTGAAGCATATCAATCCACTGTAGATTATCCTTAGATTATTTATTATAATATTTGCTGAACTATTCATATTCTGAATGTAAAAAGTATGTATTTGGCCAAATCTCCCTCTCTGTATTAAGGCATTTAGAATAATCCATTATAATTATCCTTGTGCACAAGCCAAAAATAGAATATTTATTAAAATTTAAACTTTTCCTTAATCAAACATTCTCAATCATTAATTTCGAAAATTGTATTTGTATAATCAGTGATTTTCATGCAACGATCCATGAAAATACAATCTGTTATTCTGTAAAAATTCTAAATAGTATCTTAATCATTCTTAATGATGTGAATAATATTTGATTTATGCACAGAATAAAATTTATATTTCTAAATAAATAATATTAATAACTACCATTAGCTCGTGTATTGTAAACCAATGGGACATAAAATAAAATCACGCTTATTAAACTGAAAAACTTATTAAATGTTTCTATGAGATTGCTAGACCGAAATCAAAATACTAACCTTTGAAGATTCACAAGAAACAAGAAGTTAATGAGTTGTTCAGAAATTTAGTAATGAGTCTGGGAAGAGAGGATTATATTTTTTAAAAAACTAATATAACAAATTTGACTTCGATAATTAAGTCGTCTGGGTGGTACTAGTGTAATAATTATTATTTCTATCATTAATCAAATTTGAACTGACACTCATGCAGTTAATGTGATTTTAACAATGATTCCCGTATCAGTGGTAGTTAAAGATTAGTTATAGCATTTTTAATTTTTGATTCTATAGTCTAAAATGTATAATGTACTAAATGGTTAATTAATGTGAAAATAGTTAAACAGCTGCTAGATTTACTTTTCTTAATATTGAAGCATTTGATGGTGAATTAATCATCAAATCGATTAAACTAAAGTAAAGGTATTAAATTTTTAAGGGAATAATTCAAAAATTCTTCCCGTAACGTTTCGTTAGTATGGCGAATCAGTCAATATCTAAGTTTATACTTGCCACTATGATTTCCGATTAGATACTTCCTAGTTATTTTGGCCATTGCTATTGAGCCCTTAAAATTATTATTTCGTTTAAGTATTCAAATAAACAATTTTGTTTCAAATAATTCCATTCCATATCTTTGTCCATAACAATTTCAAATATTTGTTGAAAAATAAAACAAATTTTGCGTTTTGCTAAATTAATTAAAACCATCTACGTCACAAAATAAGACTTTTGGAAGAGATTGCATTACTTTTCATTTTGCACCAAAGTAATTATTCAATTAACAGCTTGCTAGTAGAATAATATGGTTTTATCCATGTCTGAAATAAGTTTACATAAGGCTGTATTTTGAAGGTTATTAAGTAAAGCTTTATCATCTAAATAACCATACAAGGTGATTTAATTAATTTTTAACTATCTCTTTAAAAATGATGTAAACAAAAGAACTGCTATATATACGCAAGGAAGAGGGGGTTACTAAGGCAGAAGTGAAAAACAACTCAATAGTTGAGAAATAAATGGGGCTTTACACTTCCGAATATGCAAAAATGCAACCTGTCATGCACATCATGCTTCTTCATTGCATTTGATAAAAAAAAAACCATCAGTATCAATTTGTTTCCCTTACATTGTGTCTAAGAAGCTCGTCATGAAACTCGATGATGGTTCGCTCCCTTCTTGCGAAGCAATTTTACAAGATCGGTGAACAAAGCTATGATCGCAGCCCGTGGCTCTGAAGAAGTAAACATTAAAGAAAGGTTGTGGTCTTAGGTTTGCTAACTGCCTGCAAAAGAGGATTAAGGAATTTAAAGTCACGTATTCATGTGAAGTAAAATCTGGTAGAGTGAGGAAATCAATTGCTTCGACTTTTGTAGATGTGGCCCCGTCAGTTCAGAAAACGATGAGTTGCAGTGTGCAAACATACAGTATATGGGGAATTTCCCAATCATTAGACACATCTGTGTGTCCGAAACATACTGCATTGCTATCCATGAAAAATTATCCAAATTCGGGACTTGCGTCCTCCTGACTTGGCAGTATAACACATATTTGCCCTAAAATTTCTAGCTCTCATGAAAGTGGCCATATTTGGACTGACGAAACCCATTTCTTGTTTGCGGATATGTCAATACTCAGAATGAGAGAAAATGGTTGGTGGAAATTTCTTTTAGACATGAACTAGTACTTCTTTATTCTGCTTTATTAATTTTGGATTAATGCACTTTGTTGCAGCATTTCTTGTTTCTTTTTTGTGTTTTATTCACTTGTAATTCTTTTTTCCTGTAACTGTTTATAATCTGACATTGGAAATAAAAAAAATATTCTGCAAAAGTAACTGCGATATTCGGGCTTACTGCATCGTTTATCGTAGAGCTTTTCTTTTTCTGGGATATAGGTCATAAGATTCCTGTTATCTGCACTGTTAATGGTGTTTGCTATGAATACCGCGTTTACGCAACTACATCCTACTTCCATTTCAACAGCATGCTTGCGAGAATAATACAATTTCCATGCAAGTCGGTGCTCCTCGACACATTTCAAATCCTATTAGTCAACTGTTCGTCACACATTTCTGAATTGATAGAGTTTTTAATCATTATTTTTCAACACGCTGGCCACCAATATTACCAAATCTTGTGATTTCTCGTTGGGGGGTTAACCGAAAGATTTTGTATTCAAATGTTTGATTACAAACTTAACTCAGTTGAAGACGTACATATTGCAACATGTTACGCAACACTCTAATTTGTTGCTTAACATGCCGTTTTCCTCGATTTGAACTTGTAGCTGAAAACTCGGATAGCATATTGAATATTTCATGAATAAAAATATCTTGACAGATTAAAATCTATTTCATTGTCAATTTTTCTCTTGGCTTTGGCTTCATAAAAATTAAAAATTGATTTCAATGATACTTTTTTCTGTAATGTTTGACTGTTGTATAATTTTTTTTCTGTTATTAGCCATTTTCATTTCTCTTATCCGATGCAACTCTACGTTATAGTGGTGGATAGACTTTCAATCTAGAATGTCACATCTGTCGGAAGTCATTGATGATTTTCAAAAAAACAGCCTTTACAGTTATGCACATTAAACAGTCAGTTGACTTAACCTACAACACACGCAATGACCTTTGTATTAGGATGCCAGTGTACTGGTGCGAAACCTTCTGTATATAGTATGACGTGCAAAGCGCTATTTATTACAAAATTTTTATACCATTTTTTTTTCTGCAGCCACTCTTTCCCGTCATTTCTTTCATATATGCAAGAAAAATTTCGGGTCATTTTGACTAGTGGTTCCTTTCTTATAGCTTTTTGAATGTTGACATTTAATTATAATCATCCTGTATTTTCTATGATATGTTTTTGCAATTTTTTTAAAATAATTATTTAAAAATTACTACTACAAATTTTTTAATTTGTGTAAAAGATCTCAGTTGAAACAAAACATACATATTTCTCAGAAATGCTTCTTATTATAAAATTAATGCACCTTAAAACAAAATTAGTGCTATATTTGTTCTTATGTATTGCCTTAACTTGATAAGAATGAATATTGTGAAAGGAAAAATATTAAATTCTCAAAAAAAATAATTGTACTTGTTTTACATTAAATTTAAAATTGTAAAAAATAATTGTATCTCTGAAAAAAAAAAACAATTTTAAAATACACACAAAAGTAAAAATTTAAAAAAAAATCTGTTCAATAGACACAAAAATGATAAGGAGCTCTTTCTTCGTATTAACTAATTTAATAACCGACAAAAAAATTATAGAATTAAAGACATAGAAAAGAATTTAAAATAACCATAATTCATAGCCAATGCTTGATGCGTTCTTTTACCACAAGACAAAACTAAAAATAAATGGTTTGAATCCATTGCGTCTAGCTCTGTTTTCTTACTTACGATTGGAGACCCCATTTCACGCATGCGCGTAGAATCCTTTATGTAACAATTATAATTTTATATCAGTCTGTAGAAGTAGATGAATAATGCAACATCGTTTAAGAAGCATGAATAACTTATTTTGTGTTGTGTTTGTAAGACTATTGCAGTGTGATTTGTCAGTTTATATACAATAAAGTTCAATAACTGTGTCATCTATTGTCATTTATTTAACTTGTGGAATAAGATAGTTTAGAAATTCACTTAACTGGCAACTAGTCATCTTTCTCGAAACCACTTTAAAAATGTAGCAAGTACCTGTTTTACTTGTTTTATGTAAGAATTTAAAAGAGTTGTATTATTTTGAATGGATGTACGTGAGATTTTAGAATAAGTTAATTTTTTTGTGTGTCATCTAGTATCCCTGCCAGTATATCTGACGATATATTAGAAATTACTTTGCTTTGTTGGTATATTATTGAAAATGAAGGAAGTTTGAATTATAATAATTTTGGTAGATACAGTAGCTTTAATGAAGAAAACACTCGATATTTTAAGAGTGGCATTAGTATCATAACAAAATTGATGCGAGAACTTTCAAAAATAAAAACATCATAAGTTAACAAATTAGACAAAACCAACTGTAACAATTAAATTCAAACGTCTTAACTTTGTAGACAAATAATTAGAACCGCTATTTAATGAAACTAAACTTAGGATTGAATTCAGGAAATGTGAGGAATACTATGAGAAAAGGACCGTTTCGAAATTTATAGCTAGTAGGCATATTCGGGAATTGTGCCCAAATGTGTTGAGTGATAACACTAATAATTTCGTTCTAAGCACTGAGAAAAATGGTGAACTATATATAAATGCTAGACACTACATCACGAATAAAATTACCTTATATCTAAATTTTATGGTGATGTAAGCAAATTGTTAAATTTCTGAAACAGTTTCGAATCTGCAATACATAAACATGATCATTCAGATCCGGTAAATAAATTTAATTATTTAAAATATCACTCCGGAAAAATTGCTTTTCAGCACAATTGAGAGATTTCCTATTTCGAATGAATTCGACATGTGATACTTCTATAAATTCAATAAAAAAGTGATTCACTAAAAATTATTTACTAATTCAATCCCATATGGTCAGTACATTAAATGTTAGTCCTTTAAAGCAAGTCAAGAGATATCCTGGCATTTAAAAAAATTTGTGATATTTCTGCAGAATTAAGAAGTTTAGAATGTATAGGATTGCGTATA
>BMAW01070904.1:0-11619 GCA_019974015.1 Nephila pilipes | reverse complement strand
TCTACAGCACTTTATTTATACGCTTTCAGCATCAATTCAGAGGGCGCTGCGCGCGCCGCGCACGCGCGATGGCTCTGAAACTTTATTAATTTGCATAATATCCTATAATTGACATTTGCTGCGAATTTCATTTGATTCTGATGATTCCTTCATGGTGTTGCATTTTCTACAAACAGCAGTTTATATATATATATAATGGTTTTATTTTATTTTATAAATCTTATATATATAATATAAAGTCTGAATATTTTATGAAACAGAAGAATTTTTTTTCCAGTCTAGAAAATGGTTTTATTTTATTTTATAAATCTTCAACGGTGTTTTAGTGAAAGAGTTATTTTATCGGAATATTTTAAAGAAGTTCGGGCTTGGATAATTCTACATTTGACAACAAAGGATTATATAGTTATATATATCTGACTGACTTCCAGCACTATTATTTCGAACAGTGAAAGATGCGCTTGGTGCTTTGTGGAGAAAGAGGAGGTTTGTATATTGATGGTGAAATAAGTAAAGATTTATGAAATCAATACAAAATATTTAACATCGTCAGTTCCATTATTTAATGGTCACTCCTCGTACTGTAGCTACCATAATTAAGTGCACTCCAGTCACTATCATTTTTAAAGGTTTAAAATGATAATATTAAAGTTTATTATTAAATATTAAAGATATATTAAAGATAATAATAATGATAACATTAAATATCTTTCTTCAAAAATGAAAGCTTTCCAAGAAATTTATTACTAGTGTTGAGAGACAATATTAAGCCTACATTATAGCACCCAGCTTACAAGCAGACATAGACTAGATGGAATTGGATGATTTTCCATACTAGAAAGAACATTCTTCTGTTTCATAAAATATTCAGACTTTATTTCTTGGAAATAACAGATTTGATTTTTAAATATATCTAATAGTGTAATATATCAAGTAATCACTGATTTTTAAGATAAAAAAAAGTTTGGTTTCATTTTTATAAGTTAAAACATTGAACCTTCAGGTCAGATAAAATAACTTTAACACAATGAATTACATATGTGTTAAGCAAATATAAACGTATTCATCTGTTTAACTAATTATATCAAAATAAAAAATCTGACATATATGGTAAATATTATATTCGATATCTCACAAAACGTCTGACACATTGGTTCAGTATTTTTATTACAAGTGATTCTGAATGTAATATACAGACTTTACTATAACTAACATAATCCTTTGTTTTCTAATGAAGAATTATGCAAGCGCGAACTTCGAAGATTTATCATTGTATCATTATTTCGATACCGTTATCATTATTTCAGAGTGTGCCGGTATCATTATTTCGATACAACTCTCTTGTTAAAAGAATTCTGAAGATTTATAAAATGAAATGGAATTATTTTCCAGACGGGAAAGAACATTCTTCTGATTTATAAAATATTCAAACTTTATTTATTGGATACGAATAGATGAAAAATATTAAATTCGATAGTCACCGCTTTAGAAATGATAATTTTATATAGAGAAGTTTATATATATATGTTTATATATATGAGAGTATATATGTTTATATAGAGAGCATTTATATATATGTTATATATATATATAAACATATATATTTATATATACACATTACACAAACACACACACACACACACATATATATATATATATATATGAGGAGGAGACGATGATAATAACGAGATAGAGGCTGCTACAGAACAAGTTCGCATACTCTAACCACCTGGATCGACAGCTGTTAAAAGGACGCCTTCTGTTTCGGATGCAGTGCTTCTCCTTTCTGTAAACAAATCCTCTGCGTTTTAGAATTATTTTTTCTTTCACAACAGAAAGGATAAGTGAACAATGAATAGTATACAATTTCACATGAAACTTGGAAACTTCTCTACTGAAACTTATAATTTATTGAAAGAAGTGATATTTATCTCGCGCACGTGATATTTATCTCGTAGCAATGAATATTTATCTCGTGCACGTGTTTTTTATTGATTTAGGTGTTTGCTCGATGGCCGAGGAGACGTTGAAGATGATTCATTCTCGAATAGCTCTTCTAAGTCAAAAGCGGATGAAAATATCAAAAAATATTGGTAATCTGTATCGAATTAATCATTTGTTAAGTATTCGTGCGATGCTGAGACTGTAGAAAGCTGCAAAGAATCCGTACGGCAAATGTTTCCACCAAGACACTGTGCCGGCTCATTCTATAAAGTCAGTTAAGTTAAGCGGTTTCTAGTTAAGCACAGCCTTCAGTGTTAGGCAATCTACCTTGTTCTCTGAATCTTGTGCCATGCGAAGTGTAACTGTTTTCTATAGTGAAGTTACTTTAAAATGAATGAACTCAAATTTCGAGTCCTTGAAACTGTGCAAGCGAAAATGGTACGCGTCTTGAAGAAACTGACAGCAGAAGACTTCCAGCACTATTTTGAACAATGGAAAATTTGCATGGTGCACTGTAGGGAAAGATGATGTTTGTATATTTAAGGTGAAATAAGTGAAGATGTACGAAATCGTTGTAAATATTTAGCATCGTCACTTTCGTTATTTAATATACACACCCCGTACAGTAGCTCTCAGAATTAAGTGCATTCCAGTCAATGCGAATTTGAGTTTAATATTTGCAGGAACATTGAAATTCACATTTCAAAATATTATAATAAATTTAAGCTTAATCTAAATGAACCTTTCAAGTTTAAACTCTCGTCTACCGCCGATTAGAATTTAATCCTCTCTATGGAATGTTCATTATCATTCTTAAATATTTACTATTTTTCTTATTGAATGCAAAAAAAAATGAATCCGACACAGTAAAATATGATGCAGTTTTCTGTGATATGATATTTTTCTTCCAATTTCTGAAAACAATTTTTCTTTTATTTGATTATTCTTTCATGGGTATTTGATCTTAAAAAAAATTCTTAAAATATTTCTTAGGGTAAAATTCTGTAGAAACCTTAGGGTTTTTTTTGCTTTTTCAGTAGAAAATTTTAGCATTTAAATAAATAAAATAGTTCATACTTGACAGAGGTTGTAGAAATTTCTTAGGATTTACATTACATTCACAAAATAAAAATGGCCAGCAGACGCGGGCTTTAATAACATTGTTTTAGGTTATCTAAATAATAATAATAATAATGATTAACTATTATTATTGTTTAGATAGCGAGAAAAGTTTACTCAAGTTTTTAGAAGCCACTGTAAGTCATAGAACTATTTTCTAATGCATGCTAAGAAACAAAACAATAATTAGAGCATAATTTCTTTACATCATATATTTTTATTTATTGAACCGAATTTTATGTTATTGTTAAATATTTATTTATTTTTTATTGCATTTTTTGTTTCCCTTTTAATATTTCATTTGAGCCTAAAAAAAGACACGAAATATATGTTTTTTTAAGGAAATGGTTATGCATTTTTCTTACCAACTTTGTAGGCATTTTGTGTTTTTAATAATTTTTAAAGTTATATATATCATTACTATACAATATAGAACTAAAATAATAAGATTAAAACTGATTATCAATACAATCCTTATTCATGGAGATAGCAAAAATACTAAAAGCTATAACAGAGAATACAATTATCGAATACAATTATCAACTAATGGAATTCATTTGTCGTTCCTGCTTTTAAACGGTGTGAATTCATCAAAATCTATTAACCTTTTTTTTTCTCTAACAAATTTCAAATTCAATAAATATAGCTTGTTATCGTAAGGAAAAATTAAATGACATTTGAAGAAACTGTTGAGAAGCTCTCAGTAAATAAAACGTACTTCATAATAAATTAAATTATTCCGCTCTAATAGCTTTTTTGTCATGAAAGGATTTAAAATGGAAGACATATTTGAAAGGAATAAAAAAAAAGCAGTCGGAGTAAAGTGGTTTAGTTTCCAACATTTGTCAACAAAATTACAATTAAGAACTGTAAGTCTTTCATTATGTTAGAGAAAAAATTATTTCCAAAATGGCTAAAAAAAAGTCTTAGCTTTTCTTCCTTCAAAATCCACAATAAATAACTTCAAATCTTATTTAAAACAAAAAAATATTGCTTCTTTCTCGATGATATAAAGGGACTCTTTTTAAAATCTAATTATCAAATAATTTTTTTATGTCAAAACAAATTCAACTATAGCTGAATATGAAACATCTAAACTCGCTTGAGAATATACATTTAAACATGATGGTAAAAAGATCTTGGGCTTCATGAAAAATTCAATATATTATTGAGAATACTTATTTTAATTATTACAATATTTTTAATAATTGCTGCAATATTTGGACTGAGAGTGTTACGAAAACTGGTTATACATATTTTTTGACTCTTAAACCAATATCATAACTTCAATAATGACAATACTCAGAATATATTCAACAGGTTTCAGGGCTGATTGCACCCAGACTGCATACACAGAGAATATACCTACATACATTTCATATTACGTTTGCATGTAGTTTATAGTCACCTCACAATTTATTATAACACTTGGAACAAGTGTTATAACAGACCCATAAACGACAAGGAATCGGCTGTAGCGGAAAGCCTCCGAAACAACACTTTTAAGGTTCGACGTCATCGTCGTATGAATCTTCTCTATCTATTTTCGTTCCACTACTCCTGCCTACTACTGTAAATAAGGAATAGTTCTAGGAAACCGATCTGACGAGTACAGAGGGATGAATGACGAACACAGTCTGTCTTTCTCCAAAAGATGTTACACAAGGATGGATTTGTGAAGCAGTGTATTATTTTTCAAGAGTTACCGATTGTTTCTCCTACAAATCAGACCTCACACACCCACATACGTTACAAAAACCGATACAAAATATGTTTGTAGAAATTTTCTAATTGCAGGAGAACCTTAATGATGGAATTTTGTTGCCCAAGCTTAATACTTTCCTTCTTTCAATTAAGAAATGAACGAAATCACCACTAATTGTCTTCATCGAGTCTCTTTTCCTTTAACCGGTTCGCTCCTAGCTTATCTCAGGCGATACGCTCATTGAGTGTCTTCTAGGGCTCAACGTAGCAATAGAGATACACTTGATGAGAACATTTTGTTTGATTTTTTTAATTATTACTATATAGCGTTACAATACCTCGAAATCTATATAGATAGGTTATTTGGAGTGTTGACATTGGTGATACGGGCTTGAATTTCACTTCTGGCTCTAGGAGGGGGGTAATTGTTGAAAGCACGTTTTGCGCCGTGGCTCTTTAAATGTAATGGCATGATTTAAAGAGTGCACTTGATTTCGGTTCGCTTTTTTCTTTCTTGCTTGCTTCTTAGAAGTTCGAAGGAGAATTTATGGTCCTTTATGGAGGTTATGGATTTTGGTAGCAGATGTTCTCAGCTGTTCGCTTCATTCGGTCAGTTTTTATTTGTAGTGACAGTCATGACAAAAAGAAAGTGCTTATCTGATACTGAGATTTTCGAAATAATAAATGAATCTGACTGTAATGTTAGCGAAAATAATTCAAATCTGTACATAGACATTAAAGTAAAAAAAAAAAAAAGATGAAGAAGATGGGGACCCTTTGCTCAAAATTTTGCGTGAAGTGTCAAAATATGTATGCAAGACATGTGACGTTGTACTATGCATTGATTTTTTTTTATAAATATACCATACAGCAAAATAAGATTCATTTTTTGTATCTTAATATTTCATGTAATGGTACATCATTAAACCATGAAATGTATGTAAAAAGTGTAAATATATTTTGTATTTTCTTAAAAGTATGATTTTTTACGTAATTTTATGTATAAAACATTCAATTTTCGATTCAATCTTTTTTCTTTTGTGTACATTAAGTTTAATGCATTTTAAATAAGATATGTAAGTACCAAAATATTTTAACGAATAGCCGATTTTAGAAGAATTTTTTTCGCGAATTAGGCTTAGTATCTAAAATCGTCTGGGCACAGATTGACATTCTCCTGTAAGAAGCCGCGGGTCCAGAGAAGCACCTCTTTTTTCTCCCTCTGGTAGCGAAAGAGTTAAAACCACCAAAAACACTCAAATACTCGGGAAAAGATTCTTGATATGATAGCGATAAGTAGATTTAAATATTGTGCATGTTTCTTTTGTTGTGAATTTCTCAATTTAAAACAAATTTTGATGCTGTTCGTAGCTGTTTTTTTTTCAGTGATAATGACGCTCTACGAACGACAAACGCAATTAACACGTGGATCAATAAGTCCTGAGACTGTGCGGTCGTTTTTTTGCGATTTCCTCCTTCAAACGCACCAGCAAGTCAATATAATAATCACTGTTGATCAATTTACCTTTTTCGAGGTAGTCAATGAAAATCACGCCATGCGTATCCCAAAAAACTGACGCCATGACTTTGCCAGCTGACTGCTGCGTTTTCGGACGCTTCGGACGGCTTTCGCCAGCTGTGTGCCACTGCCGCTTCGACTCTGGAGTGTACTGATGTATCCATGTTTCGTCCATGGTCACATAACGACGCAAGAAATCTTTTTTGTTGCGAGTAAATAGCGATAAACAGCTTTCTGAATCATCGACTCGTTGCTCCATCGAAAGCAATCGCGGCACCCACTTGGAAAAAACCTTTTTCATGCTCAATTTTTCATGAAGGATAGTAAATACACTTCCATATGATATCTGTGTCATCTCAGCAATCTCACGGAGCTTCACCTTACGATCTTTCATTATAATTTTTGTCACTTCACTCTCATTTTCCGATGTAACGGATTCCACAGGTCTACCCGAGCGTTCCGCGTCATTTGTGTCGGTACGACCACGTTTAAACTCGGCAAACCACCGACAAATCGTTGCTTTTGATGGACAAGAGTCCGGGTAACATTTTTCAATCCATTGTTTCGCTTGCACGGTGTTTTTACCCATTAAAAAACAATGTTTTATCAGAACACGAAACTCGGTTTTTTCCATTTTTTAAACAAACTACAAAACGACTTTACTCCAACCTCGATAACTCAGCTGTTTCTGGTCCGATCGTCTTAACATTTTGACACGTTTCAAGCAAAGGTTAGTACTCTAGAAAGACCTGGTTACTGGTTTACTACGAGTGCCATCTCTGGGTTAGTCTCGGGAGTTATTGATCCATGTGTTAAATGCTTAGATGTTGAAACAATCAAAAATGAATGTGTGTACTCGACGCGTGTAGCTGAAGACTGTTGACACGTCATGACGTCGATTTCGTAGATGTAACAACCTTTTTTCTTCTTAACGAGATGGTAATATGGAACGTTTTTGAATACAATGATTAGTTACATTATAAGCGTAGAAAACAACGCAAGAAACTAATAAAAATACAGTATTACTTTTTTGACTCAAAATATACATGACGTGGTTATTAGATAACGAGACTGACGTTGTAAAACACTTTATTTTGATCTCATGTATGTTTACTTCTTATCAACTGCAATATACACCCCTTCTATTTCCGTACAAAGCTCAATGTGAATTTTTCATTTTTCGAAACAGTACTGGACGCGTTCTGTCAGGTCCGTCAGGAAGCGAGACGCTTTCTCTTCCTATCTTCAACAGACTCAAATCTTGTTCTTTTTTATGCAGGTTTCAACATAGGAAACAGATAAACGTCTCATGGCTCAAGAACTGTCTAATAAGGTGAATGGTCTAACATTGGGATCCTGTACTTGGTTAGAAACCTCTTGATAGACAATGCGGAATGTGTCGATGCATTGTCTTGGGGAAAGGATTTGCTGTAAGTATTCTTTGTAAATTCCTACGGTCTCAGCTGTCTCACGGATACTTAACCGACGGTCAGATTAAATCACATTACCGGATCTTTCGAATTTGCAATTCATTTTTGACGTGGGACGATGATCCAAACTTGAATCATCGTCAACGTCTTCTCGGCCATTTTGAAAACCCTTAAGCCACTCAAAAGCCCATGCATGCCTTAAACATTCATAGCCATACTCTTTTTTCAACAAATTATAGATTTCAGTAGCGATATTTCTAGGTTTCAAGTGTTATTTCATAACAATTCGTTGTTCACTTATCATTTTCTGGCAAATTAAAAAGTAACTGTTATTGCGAATGGATGTTACGGATTTGTTTACAGAAGCGAGATGCTATGAATTCGAAAGAGAAGGCTTCACACAGAACAGCTGTCGGTTACTGACATTTGGCTCATTTGTACTTCTGTATCAGATTCAGTTTTACCTTGTTTTGGTAATTGAGAGAGTAAAATGCCTCTTTTTTTATTTTGCAGTTTAAAACGTTAGGATACATTGCAGTTTCTCCTTTGCTGTGCTATATTTACGAAAATTGTGATATAAATAGAACGTGCAAAAATTAAATTTTAAAGTTATAAGTAAATGTGTTATGTATTTGTGTAATTTTTTAAAAAGTTTTCATGTATTTCATTTGGTGTGTGTGTCATCAAATTTTTGATCGTTAATTTAACCAACTTCCCATCAAGCTAGAACTCTGAAGATTTGGGAATCGTTCTTACCCGCCTAACAACGCAATATTAAGACATTTGCGACAAGTTTTAACTAATATTTTTTTTAATAATTCAGTTTAGCCCAACCACTTAGCGCGATTTCAAAAATTGGCACCAAACTTGGCGATTTTTTTTTGCTGAACGTTAAGTCCGTAAAACGGAACAGGGTAGCCACTGCCGAATAATTCTTGTCGCTAAGAGTGATTGGGTTGAACTGCATTCCAACCATTTAATTTACTGGATGAATTAATTAATTTTAGTTAGTTTTAACGTTTTTATGTATTTCACTTGGTGTGTGTCTGTCTGTGTGTGTATCAGTGTGTCATCAAATTTTCTGTAGTTAACCAACTTCCCATCAAGCTAGAGCTCTGAAATTTTGGAAACTGTTCTTACTTGCCTAACAATGCGATATTTTGATATTTGCGATCAGTTTTAACTAATATTTCAATATTTTTTTTAATAAACTTTGCCACCATTTAAAAATGTTGTTTTTGTATGTATTAGTGTTTCTTAAAAATGTGGGGTTTTTTTTTTATGATTTTGGAGCATTTCCTCAAAATGTTCTAAATCTCTAATGCTGATATTTTGGACGTTTTAAAATGAGAATTTTTACTACGCAGTGAGCATATGTTTTCTTCTTGATTCCAAAATTATTTTATATAGATCAAAGAAAATTTCAATCATAAAATTTACATTTTTCAAAAAAAAAAAAGTTATGCTTAGTTTTAGAAATTATAATTATATTCCGTACCGTTTATGTTTTGTTTATATTTATACTTTTGAATGTTATAAAAGCAGTATATTTTATGAAAGATATATATGTACCTGAAAGCAATTACACGACTTATAAATGCAAGTAAAGCTATCGATTATTAAAAGTTCATACATAATTATTTAAATTTTTAAATGAGACATCTTTCTCTCTCTTTGCATAAGCAAGTGCATTGGTATACAGATATCTCATAATTAAATTATGTTTCCCAATTACTTTACATTTTTAAATGTGAGGATTATCTAAATTTGCCATAAAATAGGTTCATTTCATTTTTCCTCGTCAAAATCGTGTTAGTTAACTATAAAAGGAAACATAATGTTTCGGAAAAATTTTGTCTAGTAGCTCTGCACAACGACGTGCAGAACATTATAATGCGAAATGGAGAATGATTTTAAATTGTTCCAAGCAGTTCGATTAGATTTATGGTTGCCTCAATTTCTTAAAGAAAGAAAATAATTTTGTCGCAATGAGCGGACACCTGCCTCGGTGAAAAATTGTTTCAAAAAGGAAATGTTTTTTTTTTTTTTTTCTTTTTTTTTTAATCGTCCTTTTTTTAAAAAATAACTTGTGTGGCTTTGTCATAAATCATTGAGAAAAGTATATTATAGTTTTGTTTAAGATGCAATTTTGTTATAAGCGTCTTATATGTACCGAAGTTTTAATTTATAGCATATAATTTTCTTATTGCGCTACAGTTATATTTTTCGAGTAATAAAACCATCAGGTTTTGTTTTGTTATTCCAGAATATTTTATTCAAAGTGATTATATTTATTTTTCATGGATCTAATTAAAATTTTAGATCTTGTGTTGAAACTTTCAAACATATAAATTATTAATAACTGTTAATTCAATATATAATCATGCAAAAGTTCTTATCATTTAAAGATAAAATAAATTAGAGTATAAAATATTATTAGCCTTAACTATCTATAAATACTCTGAATATTCATTGATTCAATAATTCTGACACTTCAGATAAAATATCATTGAAAGGCTCTACTTCGGTATATGCCCGACCGCCAACCTTCGTTTTTTTTCGCCAAGTTGGGCGATTATTGTTAACATGGCGACCATTCAACCAGATATTTGACGAGAAATGACTGGTCGCCAAAAAAAACAAAATGGTGGCTTTCTGGCATATAGCGAAATTGTTCCAATTGAAATATTTATTAAGTACAAATTATCAAACAATATTAAAAACAACATAAGTAAAACTTAATTTTCCATGACTAGCTCGGTAAATATATTCATTTATTTAAAATTTAATTCAGTTATTGAAAGATTTATTGAAACAGAGAAAACCAAAAATATCTGAATTTTTCTAAATTGAATTTGAACTAATCAAATTGTCTGGAGATGGTATTAAAGATACGCTTTTATTCATCCATTTCTCTTAAATAATTTAATTACTTACATCTTATCGTCGTAGACATAACATAATTCCTCGAAAGTAACTTAGTGTATTATTTTTTTTTATCTAATCTCTTCAAAATTTTTGAATTACTCTCTAATTCTTGTTTGGTAATATTTATGTCAGATGTTATTAAGCATTTATAATAATTTATTTCATTCAAAGCGGATTTATTATGTTCTATTTTGAAATATTAATTAAATTTAGCCATTTTTTGGATTAACATTTTCGTACAAGACTATTTTTATCAGCCACACAATAAGCTATTGTTTTATTTTTCCAATTAATGTAATATTTGACCACTTTTCAAACATTTATATTGTTTTTGTGCATATTTTTGACGTCTGCTTTCACCAGAAATGAAATTAATTTTCAAAAATACGTCATAATAAATCTCATCTGAATTTCTTATTCGATTGAAATAAAATGTATGTAATATTGTCTAATTCCTGCTTTAAACATCAATGAACTCAATTTTCAAAAATATATGTTAATTAATTTCCCTCAATTTTTTATATGGATCGAAGAAAAACAAATATAAAAATTAAGTATTTTACTTACTTATCGATTTAAGTATTACCTTAAATCATATGCAAAAAGGAATCAAAATATGACTGAAAATAAATAACATTATTCAGAATATTTAGACAGCTGTGAGACAGCCATCTTTTTTCCCTCGAATAAAATTGCTTTTAAATTGCCATAACCCCTTAACGATTCCCATAATCAAGTTTGTATTTATGAAGTCAATGTTATAAGTAATGATTAAACTCAAAAACTACAGAATGTAAAATAAGAAAATATAGATTTTTTTATATTATTTTTATATTATTATACTTTTTATATTATTTTTATATTATTATATTTTTATATTATTTTTATATTATTATATTTTTATATTATTTTTATATTTTTATATTATTTTTATATTATTATATTTTTATATTATTTTTATATTATTATATTTTT
>BMAW01070884.1:0-45272 GCA_019974015.1 Nephila pilipes | reverse complement strand
AATTTGAATAATTAATGCATTTTAATAATGCAGCCACTTAAATTTGAGAAAGGAACAAGCATGTTTTACGCTACGCCCGTAAAGACAGAAATACAACTTACAAGACAGGAAGAAATATTTTTGTTTTTATCTCTATAGAAGAGTTGAAAACTTGGTTTGAGGTATATAATTCTTGCTAAAGAGATTGCCTGGGGTGAAAGGGATGGAGAAAAAATAGCGTTTGAGCTGATGGCAACGAAATCGAATCGGAAGAAATTGAATTATGGTGACCGGGAGCCCAGACGACCGGAAATTGAAACACATCGCCCTCTCATTCATATGAGGAAGACTAAATTGAATTCTCCTTTGGAAGCCGAGAGGAAAATGGGAAACACCGCAATCTTTTCCGAGGCAAAGAGTGAAATAAAGAATTTCTTAAATTAAATCCTCCAGGGTACATCCAAAATATTTATTTATTTACAACCCTCGGATGATTCTTTTTACAAAATTAAACTTTTAGTTTCATCGAGAGGAAAGTATCTCAGATTCCAAATCCTATCAAATTTTCCCAATAACCGCTGGTTGTAAATAAAATAGCATTTCTCTGACATTTCTCTGTCTCCTTTGGAAGTATTAATCCTCAAAGCGTTGTTCATGCTTCCTCATCCGCCTTTTGATTCTTTTCAGTTGCTAAGATTTCCGAACTGAGCTAGCTAAATTTTTTGGTTACAATTTTACTTCTTTGGAATTTAAGATAAAAATATTTCATTCTTTCTTCGACGAGTTCATTTAATGCGCTTAGCTACAATTTTCAGTTTAGTTTTTATATTACATTAAATCATAAGGTAAAATGTCAGCTGCATATTTTATTATTTAAATTGTTTTTGAAGTCTTCTAAAGTAGATGATTATTTTTGTTTTCAGAGAGCAATTTTTTATTGTATTTACGAAGTTAAACAATCAACTATTTTTATATATTTCACTTAACATTTTCATGAAAGCGCAAAGGATTTACAGCTGTAAGATTAATATGAAAATTGGTATCGGAAAGCAACTTTAATACTAGATTATTAAACTAAAGAATTTCGAAATTAAAATTCTGAATATACAGGATGTTTCGAAACAAATGGGCAAACTCAAGGGGTGAAAAAAAACCTCTAAACCAGCAATTTTTAACTTATTAAGCATAGATGGAAAGCAAGTGGTGAGCCGCTAGATGTCACTGTAATGGAAAGCATAAAGCACGAGTTTTCTTAGACATCATCATTTCTACCTTGGATTGGCCTTTACTTGATAGCTATACGTTATCATGACTCCTAAAATCTGCAGTAGAAATGACAATGTGCAAGAAAACTCGCGTTTTAATCTTTCCATTACAGCGCCATCTAGTGGTTCAATACTTGTTCTCTGTCAATGTATTGTATGTGAAAATTGCTTGTTTAGATATTTTCTACTACCCCTTAAATTTTCCGAAACAACCTGTACAAAAAGAACGCATATAAGGTAATATATAGAGCACACACGCGTTATATTTTGTAAAATATAAGCGCTTAAGATTCTGTGAAATTTAAGAACATAAAATTTTGTAAAACGTGGAAACATAATTTTCTGTGAAATAAATAAAATGTATTGGGAAACATACATACACACATACGGTTTTGTGAAACATGCGTACACATATAAGTTTTTCAAACCAAACATGCAAAATTTGTACACCACTTGTAAATAAGGGGATTGTTTCAATAATAAATTGAATTTAATGATTTTATATTTTGAAAGTGACACGATTATTATTTGTAGTGGGAGGTATTCAGCCATAGAGTTATAATTCGTACAGGACATGTTAAAGGATTTACGTCTGCTCCCTTTCCCGTTGACCGAGTGAAAGCATCTATATGTCGCAGACTCTCCGAATTGACTCATCTTGCTGTTTCTCTCACACACACTGCCGAGGAGAAGGAACCACCTCCCTGCGAAACCCGTTCACTCAACTCCTACATAATTCGAGAGACCAACCCCCCGCTCCGCACATAGTGCACTACGGGTTTGAAGTAGGAAGTTCTCGTGTATAAGCTCCATGGTCTCCGCTCTGCCACAGCAAGAAGTCGCATGTGGCCTTCAGGACATCCAAGAACACTCAAGCACACTTGATGCCGGGCGGTCTTTTTTACCGGGCTAGGAACCGGCTGCCCACGGTGAGGTGTAGCAATCTGGGTGATAATGGTAATGTCCTATCTATGCTCCGAGCACCTGAACATCTACGATCTCTAACCAGAGTGGCAGTGCCGGGATTGCGGTTCTTAGAGACCAGCCAATGATGAGAAAATACATCACAGATTCCTTTCCCTAGAAGAATGGACTCACATAGGTGGCTGTGGCTCGGCTGTGGCTTCACTCAACCTCGTTTCCTTTAGGGAGATTGTCTCTCGTTGTCTCAGGACCTGAACATCTTGCAGTCTTTTACGCACCGTAGCAGGGTACCTTTGATGTGATACTTGTGAACCCGATGCCCATTTCACAGCCCTCAGCATCTTCCCGTGAGGTCGCTTTCCTCAGGGGACTCACTCTATCATAAAATTGTCCACCAAGTGGATCTAAATAAATTGTCACCGAGGTGCAGTCTTTACTGATTAGAGTTGGCCGTGGTCCAGCTCATCCACTACGTTAAATTACAAATTAATCATTCTGCAAGATTTTGGGCTAACACAGGCGAGAAAACCATTGCTCTGTGTCCAGCTGAGGTACAACCTCTGGTTCGAGAGGACAACTTGTGGTGGTGAATGCGGTCACTCTGGCTCCACCACACTCCCGGCCTGCCGTTCCCCTCGATTCCGAACCTCTGGAGGTATGCGGGAAACCTGCCATGTCCCGTCACCAGCTGCACAATCTGCTTGTCGCACAATCTGACTCGGAGTTGTAACACCGGGTTGGGCAGGATCTGGTGCGTGAGCCTACCTTTGGCGTTCGAATGCCATCTCTCTTTCCACATCCTTAGACCTGAGTCCCGAAGCAACCATTTAATCCGTCTTCGAGAAGACGGCAACGGGTCCGTAACCTGCGGCAGCTCGGAAGCTCTTTTCGCTGCGTCATCCGCCAACTCATTTCCACAGATTCCTACATGGGCTTTAACCCAATGTAGGACGACTTCTCGTTCCATCTTTACCAGTCTGAGGGCTTCCTTGAGATCCTGGATCGTTGGGTGCTTATGGTCTGGATTCCCGAGGGCCTCCAGAACCGACCGAGAATCGGTGTAGATGTTAACTCTCGATGTTGTTGAGAGTTTTAAGCACCACTCGGCTGCCTTGAGCAGAGCGAGGGCCTCCGCCTGAAATACCGTATTATGGTCTTCCAGTCGAAAGAGCACCTCGTCCGTCTTGGCGCCGTAGTAACAAGCCACGAGGGCAGCCCCAACTCGATCGTTGAGGCCTGATCCATCTGTAAAGATCTCAATTCCATCCCCGTCAGGCTCCGACAGAACGTGATCGAAGTGAAGTCGTTGTGACGGGTGTACGCTCCAGATGTTAAACTGGGCTTCCACATGAAGGTTCCTCTCTCCTGCTGATATAAGTCGGTGGAGGGCTCCAAGTTGTTATGGAGAAGGAACTTTGAATATTCAATGCTTGCCGCAATGTCTAAGGGTAGTACTCCTGAGATTACCTGCAAGGCCACCGTGGACGCGGTCTTGTAGGCCAGGCTCATCTTAACTAGCGGTCTTCTCTGCACCACGTTAAGGAAGTTCGAGAACGTTTTTGTTCTCAAACGGTGACCCCACGCTCCATGCCCATACACTGCAAACCTTTCTATGGCGCCCAGATAGATTCGACGGAAAATTTCTGGGTGATTACCATATAGTTTGCGTGCTATCAGTGACAGCCTGTGTGTTAGAACGTCAACTTTCGTTCTAACTTCTAAGAAATGCTGATGAAAGGTCAGTGCCTTGTCCCATAACACTCCGAGGTATTTGACGGAGGGGACTACTTTGATTTCATCCCTGCCTAGTTGGAATCTGGGAGGATCATCGTACTTAAGTCTCCGCAAGTAGGTGATCGGCATACTGGCTGACTTATCTGAGCTAAAAGTCAGCTTATGGGTGCTACCCCACTGCCTGATCTTTTCCAGCGCACTGTTGCCTCTAACTTCCAGTTCACCCTTGTTCTCACCCCAAACTACTAGGGTGAGGTCATCGGCGTAAGCCTGGATGCAACATCCTTCCCCTAGGGGAAGGTCTAGTAGAGAGTCCACTACAATATTCCAAAAAAGGGGTCCGCTACAGGAACCTTGCGGGCATCCCCTGCTCATTGTGTACTCTCTATGTGCTGCTGGACTGGTGTAAAGTAACCTGCGGTTTCTCAAGTAGTCATTCACGAGCCGGAAAACGTTCATTGGGCAGTCCGCTCTGACCAGGTAATACAACACTGCCACGTACCACACACTGTCAAACGCTCCGGCGACGTCCAGCGAGATCACATTGACGCACTTCCTACCCTTAAGATGTTCTTGGATCTTAGTCCTCAAGGCATACTGTGCGAGTTCGCACGACTTCGATGGCCTGAAGCCATATTGCCTGGGATTTGTCATCGATCGCGAAGCGAGATGATAAAAGATCCTTTGGGATAGGAGTTTGTCAAGCACTTTGTTCATTGACGTGAGTAGGCATATCGGTCGATAGGCCTTCGGACTGGTCGGATCTTTATTGGGTTTGCTGAAGAGGATCAGCTGCCCTACTTTCCACTGGACAGGAAAGTGACCTATGCGCAGGCACTTGTTGTAAAGGAAGGTGAGTAGCCAGGGTGAGACCTTGTGGATCTCTCTGACTATTTCCAGATTTATGCCATCCACCCCCGGTGCCTTTCCTGATGCAAGTGAGCGAATCACCTGCATGACTTCGGTTTCAGTGAAGTCCGTGTCATCGTTGTCGCTGAGGTACTGTTGAACTGTTTCCCTCATTTGCATTTGAATGGGAGAGTCACTCCCTGGGTCATCCTGCGGGAATAACCCTGCGACGATGTTGTCGATGACACTGCGCATATTTTGTCCGGCATCGCCCTTCGAGTTGGTGACATTGCCTACCACGGAGGGTGTTGCTACTTTGTTCGCAGCTATGCGGTACGGTAACTGCCATGCTCCCTGGTTGGAGACCGTCTCACAGAACCGTTCCCAGCTGTTTCTCTTTTTTGTAAGCAGCATCCTTTTAAAGATAGCTGCCTCTCTCTGATATTGGCATTTTCGTGCAATCCTTTCAGACTGACAAGTCGTACTGGACTGATACCTTCGTCGTAGTGCTCTAACTTTCTTCCTCTGCACAGCTAGCTCCGTGTCCCACCATGGGACTCTCCGCTTATCGGAGTTTTTCCTTTTCAGGTGCTCTTCGCATGCTTTTTGGATTGTTGTTGTTATCCTACCCACGAGGTCTTCGACCTCACCCCAGAGATCTATTCGCGGGGGGGTGGTTTCCAGGGCGTTTGAAAATCTTCCCACGTCCCTGGGCACCCTAGCAATGCGGCATTTAGATAGATGGTACCTAGGTACCTTCTTAGCACATTTAGCATCGCCGATACAGTACTGGAGATAGTTGTGATCACTTGCCGTGTCCGTGATCACTGTCCAGGATTCTTTCGCATCATCGAGGGTCTGAGTTGCCACCGTTAAATCAATCCAGCTCCTCCCATTAGTTGTTTCAAATGTCGGCGGAGAGTTGGGATCGTTCCAGATAGAGAGGCAGTTACGAATGAGGAAGTCGACAAGAGCGTCTCCTTCCTTTTGGCCACGATGGTCCGTAAGCGATCGCTTCGGGCCCCACAATTCGTGATGGGTGTTAAAGTCCCCTCCTATCAGAATATCCTTGGTGTTGAATCTCTCCACCAACCGCTCCAGAGTGGCAACGATCGAGTCGCTGCCTGAGCCGGGAGGAACATAGACCGACATCACAATGAGCTCTCTCTCCTCATCTGCGATTTCAGCTACTACGATGTTCCTGGAAAGGTATCTTGCAACCACATCTAAGCGGTTGTTATTTATTGCCACGGCGGCTTTGCCGCCTTCTGCCTGTAGGATTCTCCAGCAACGAGGTAAGCCTGCTACAGCTCCCTGGTTCAGGTACGGCTCCTGAAGTAGGTAAACGCTATAAGGTTCCCTACTGATGTGCTGGAGTTCGCACGTTGCCGCTTTGGACCGAGCTAAGTTTGCCTGCAAGAAGCTCCAGCCCTTTCTCTGCACGCCGACACTACCCATTAAGCTTGCCGAGCGTGCTTTTTAGGAGCTTTGGGTTTCCCCTTTTTGCTCACTACTTTTTGCCAGCCATGCTGGTCTTTTTCCTTCCCTTTGGGTGGAGGGCGTTTTTGTTTGCACTTCACCGCCAGGTGTCCGTATTTATTGCAATGGAAGCACCTTTGTGGCGGGTGGTGCGGCCTGACTCTGTGGAATTGAAACCCGTAAAAGAGTCTTCCTTTCTCAAGGATGGCCTTATGAATAGGCGGTTCTGCGTCCACAACCCAGTGGACCGTACCGTCTTTGAGGCTTTTCCTCCCGGCAACTCTGATGGTGCCCTCAGGGAGTTCATTTGTTCGGCGCAGTTTATCTAAAAACTTGGCCTGCCTCTCCGGGTTCTCAGTTCCCGGTGCGTCGTAGAGGAAGATTTTCGGAAGTTTCTTCCTCTTTTCTGAAGCCTCGCAGATATCTTTCAAGACGGCGTTGGTGTTAATTGCGGTGATTAGCCGCTTTGCCATATCTGCTGTAGGCACCTCAACCACAACTCCCCGTTTTTCTATGGGGCGAGATAGGAGAACTTTAACTCCTATCTCTTCAGTTTTTATGGTACGACGTAAAGTTTTTAATAACCTCTCCGCAGAGTCGTTCTCATCCTTGGGGACGATCCAGAGCGTCTGCTTCATTGGGGCCTTTTGTGCTTTGACAGTGTCATTCCCCTTTGCCTGTTTTCGGGGTGCTGGTGGTGGCTTCTTTGCCGCCATTGCAGCGTATGACCGGTCAGAGCTGGCTGTCGGTTGAGAAGCCGACTTCCTGCCTTTTTTCCTGTTCTCTTGAACAGGAACAACGTCTTTGCTGTTCTCGCGAACAGTAGCAACATCAGTTTGACTGCTGGTGTTTGCAGTCTCAGCACGGGTTCTGTCATCTTCGACAGTCACAACATCAGTTTGAGTTCCCATCTCCGATTTAGGTATCCACTTGGGAACTCTGGCCTTCAGCTGTTGGAGTTCACACTCCGATTGCCAGAGGATCCCGGCCGCCTCTAGCAACAGCTGTTTGATTGTGACCTTCTGCCCTTCTTTCAGTTCGAGGCCGTCTAGTACCGAGTCAACTCGGAACATGGCAGCTATGAACTTACTCGGGCTATTTTCGAGGATCAGCTTCCTCGGCCCTCTTCTCTTCTTCCTCGATTTCCTCAACTCAGCTTTTCTCGCGCTGAGTCTCAGAAGACCAGTCTTCCCCTGAATAGGGGAAGGAGTGCTGGTCCCCAGCACTGCCGGGCTCGAGCTTATTGAGGTGACCTGCCTCGAGGGCAGAGCATCCTCGTCTGTCTCAATGGCATTTAAGAATGTGTGCAACGCATACTCGTTAATATTTTCTTTTGTAGCCATGATTAATAAAGTATAGAAAGGGGTTGGCCGTTTTTCTTTGCCCCAGGATGTAACGGCCAACTCACCCTGAGCCCCATTTTATCGTGTGAGGGTACCCTGCACTATCCCATGCGTCCACCTGATGTCGCAGCGTGCCCCTTTCTTAAGCACGGGCCTCTATGGGCGGATTTCTCACTGCGCTCTATCCGGCTTCTGCCCGTAGGGATTGACAGGGACTCTTCAAAGTGCTGAGCCCTTGAACCGTTGGATATGAGCCACACAACTTCTTGCACCTTCCAGGAGGTTTCCACTCCCCTCCCATACCCGAAGGGCTTCTGTTACCAGTGGCACCCAACCAGTCGGTTTCTAGGGAGCTGCCATTGAAGGCAGGTTGCCCCCCTTCCAGTGCCTTCCGCATCGATAACTCATACCCCACCTGCCTAGCTGTAGATCTTTGCAGGAATTTTACTGTTTTTGGCTTTTGATGTGGTGCTTAGAAATATGTTTCGCCTTTAAAGAAGTGCCGAAAGCTGGATGAACTTCTTGGTTATTTTATTATTTTATTCGGCTTTTTGAAAGGGGAAGTGGTACCCCACCGAAAAGGTAGATTATGCTATGTTCATCCAGACTAAGGATCTTGGTATCCTTTTTGTTTTAAGAATTTCATATAATTTTGAGTTAGAGTGACATATTTCCATTGGCACATACACATCGTCCTACCTCTCCACTTGGAACTTTTTTGGAGGGCAGCAATTAAAGCAAAACATTTTATCACTACTAGAGCGATAATAAAGATCGAATGCTCTGGCTGGGTATAAAGCCCAGTCCATCTAGGGGATGTGTATAAAGTCAAAATCCCCTTTTGTCTGTTCCTCGAGAGGTTCAGATACTGGAGCAGGTACATCCACTCGCCTAGACATCTTCTCAGTCTTTCTCGTCACGGGTTCCGGGGCTTGCAGGCTTTCCCTTTCCCACCGTGTCGGGTCCGTGGAGTCCCTATGTTCTGAATCGCTCTCCCTCCACCTCTCCCTCTTTATCCGGGCTTGAGACCGGCAGGACAAGTCCTGGCGAGGTTACTCAACTCCTACAGTCAGTTCTTTGGTTGACTGTAGGACTCTTTGGCTCAAATTTACGAGGTGCGTCACCAATAGCTCTCGTCTTACTTCTAAATGTGACATAAATAAACAATCACTCAATCAATCCAAAGCAGGACAAGATAAACCAATCTTTTATGTATTGCAAGTATTACTCCTACAATTATCAAGAAGTTGATACATGGTATATGTATGCCAAATTCTTATCAATAAATTACTAGATCTGACGTATTCCGTTACACATTTCTCTACAAACTCATTTCATCTTTGACTGATTGAAATGATTATTATTCTATTAACTTGAGAACTGTGGGTGACAGTTCTCATATTTTATGTTAGAACAACTAATGAGGACGACCCGAGTTTTTTATTACATTAACAATAATAAAGGTATCTCTTCATGCTCGCTTAAATCATTATTCTAACCCCATTTAACTTATTTTGCTTATCATTTCCAAGACACAATATTAAAATTGTCTCCAAAGAAAGACTTGGGCTCTGCAGCACAGTAATCATATATGCGAGCTAGCATTCATCGTTGTTTCTGACGAGCTGCGGGATGGAGTCCTGATGCCACTAATCACTGTTGTGTAGCGGAGGTAACTCACGTTAAATCTGGTGAATTTCAAAGTCCTCATATTCGGATGATGGGGAAATTACAAGAACGTCTTGCCAAATCAAGTGCTCTCCTCGTCAATGAACCTTGTTTCAAAATGATTCGTTCCGTTCCTTACGTCAAGAGTTCTCGTTCATTTTAATTGTGAAGTTAATAATCAATCAATTGAAATTTCAGTATTTTCTGCCTTTACTGGAACTAGTTTTAAGAATTTTTTCATATCCTAAGGATACGAGTACCTCGAGTCGGGAATAGCAGATATGATAAAAAATATGAGTATGTGCGTGTGTTCTGTAATAATTACCCTTACACACACATTATAACTAGATTAAACGAAATGAATAAAGTTATGTTAAAATTTAATTATTTATTTTAAAAAGTAAATGAATTCCAATTGAAAGAAAACAATCCAATAAGAAAGTCAAAGGTTTGCTTTGTTATTTCTCCGAATAGAATCAAAAAGAACAATTCAATTGGGAGCAGAAATACCTCCACATAGGTTTCTTTTTTGTTTGTTGCCTCTGTTCTTCAAATTCTTCCTGAAATGGAATTTTAGGATCGCTACTTCCTCTCACTGCATCCTGGCGTACGCCAGAGACAATAACAGTAGCATGTTTAATTAGTATTTGACAGAAGATCAATTAACAAAATACAAATTGCTGTGGTTTTTTTACCAATTTAGATCGACGTTTTTTTAATATGTATCTTTTAATTATTCTAAAATCCTGGAAATAATTATACCAAAATATTTTCTACTTTCATGAAACTAAAAATTGTGTTTAAATATTGAAAGAAACAAAATTGAAGAATATTTTTTAAAGTCCGCATTCCATATTTTTTAAATCCAATTGAATAAAGGTGAGGGGGAAACCAAGATCTTTGTGTTTTTGTTGAGGGTCTCAATGAATTCCGTAATTATTATTTTCAGTCGAGAAACATTAATATGGCATACACTTGATATTTTTTATCATAATGTATAATGTAGATTAACGAAACGTGATATTAATAAAATCAGGAAAATGAAGAAATCATGTAGATGAAATCTTGCCACCCTAAAGTCCATTTACTCACATTTAATGGGTATCGTTAATTACTATTACTATTCTGACAACTTATACCAAAAAGTAATGTAATTTTATGTGGTTGCTTATAAACGTCGTGCTGTGAAGGACTAGTGACGGTGGATGTCGTAATTTTGAGTCTCGGTCAAGTGAGACGTGGATGACACACCTCTCTCCAAACCCCTCTCTAAATCTCCACTCCATTACTTCACGAGGACCTTGAACCTCTACCAGATTTAACAAGCATCAGCTCCACTATAATGCGGGCTTTCAGTGGTGTCAGGGTTCGTACTCACGACTCGACGAAAACATCTTCTACCGCGAATTCGTGACCACTAAGATACCATGACCACTGTCTTGCTCCAAAATACATATCCTTTTTATTGTACAAACAGATTAGCTGTATATATTGGCTCGTTTTATAGGTTATTTTGCTTAATCTGGCCAACTAAACCTCTAATTAAACCACATTATTGAAACTATACTATTTATCCCTTTCGAAACTTTCACACTTTCCAAACACTTACAGCAGTAATGTAACATCGAGTAACTTCTCTGACTCAAGCATATGCTTTTGTGTTGTACGTAAGTAAAATAACATATGGCTAAAATCCTATATAAATCTCTATTGCTAGATGTAAATATCTTTGAACTATTATTGAAATAAATTGTTCTCAAATTTTGTTATGTGTATCTATTAGAAAGAGTGAATGACTTCTAAGATAATGCGAACATACATGCTAAAGAATTGATTTTCGATTAATAGTTTCGCTGGTATACCATATTCCAAAAAGAAAAGAACATTAACATCCCAGTCACTTGAATGATAATTCTAAGAACGGTCGAGGTAAATACAGAGATTCCTTTCTAGGAGGAAAACGGTTTTTGAAATCAATTTTCTAACTTTGCAGTTAGAAAAACTGTTGACATCATGTTATAACTCCACAGCAACTAATTCTGAAAACTTTTTATGCAAATTTATAGCTATATTTTTCATTAAATAATTACCGCTTCATGAAATATGTACTTCTTTTATCGCTTTTTATCATGCCAAGAAAATGAAAACACCCTCTGTTTGATACTTTTGATTTATAGCTTCAGAAATTTACTTTTCTTCAAAATAAAACAATACGAACATCATAAATTCCAAGTCATTTATACTTGTGCCTTTTCGATGCTTTTTAGTTAGAAATATTTTCAGAATCTCTTAATTTTCCGATTTCTAATGTAAAACATTTTTAATCGGTACGAAAAAAATTCTTAATACTTTCTTCCAAATTTTTTATTTAACATTTATTAAACAGTTCTGGGTTCTCAAAACCAAGGGAGTGCTTACAAAAATATAAGATACAGAGATTAAGTACCGGGATGTGTTCCTACAAAATTGTCAACCTATACATAAACCAGTAAATTCTTTATTAAAATGGTTGTATCTGGGACTCAAATTTAAAATTTCCCAATAAGGAAAATTTTGTCTGTAGACAATAATTCCTCACCATTGTATTCCCATGTCTTGCAGTCTTTCTGGATTCGAAATGTTTTCCAGGCATAGGCAAGTTTTCGAAATTACAAAAAAATTCGAAATTTACGGTTAAAAGTGTCATATTTTGAGGTACATTAGAATTAAAGAGGGATTTGGGTGCAAATAAAAACTATAATTAGTGTGTGCATTGGAGAGAAAATTTATGAAACATAATTACAAATGAATTCATGAACAATTCAAACTATTTAAATGTGACAAATATAAAAATATTCATTTCTAGCTTTCAATCGACATGATTTAATGAAAATGAACAGCGGATTCCTATGTTCAGCAATAAGATACAGTTAAATAAACTGTTTGCTTTAACAGTAATCAGAAACTTCTTTTCCATCCTATAATAACACATAGCATTTCTTTTAATGAATTAATGAAAATGAGCAGAGGATACACAAGTTAAACAACAACTTATCGTTAAATGTATTGCTTGCCTTACCAATAAATATAAGCTCCTATTCCGTTCCCTAATAATGGGAATCCTTTCCTTTAATAGAGATGGATGATTATTGGAAAATAAACAACGATTATTTGATTAAATCGATGCATTTCTCACTTTCAATTATGAAACTATCAAGCTCTTTATCAATCTTGAGTGAACGCAGAAGATAATCTATGTTATCGAAGAGAAATTTGTTCGGCGATTCGATGGGTAGGAAGAGAAGAAACAGCTAGAGGGAAAGAATTGATGACGGTTCCTTTCCATAATCGAATCTTCAACCAAAATATTAAGCGGTCGCCCATCGTAGCAAAAGTGAATCTACGTCGCTAAACGAGGATGACAAAATTTCAATCGATCTCTGTTTCTTCTTTCCATGGAAGCTTGTAAATGGTAAGAAAGAAGTACTTTTCACTTTTTAGTAAAAGGGTTATTTTTATTTGGAGATATCTTAAAGATATTTTTATAACGTCCTAGGATTTCATCTTTCCCTTGATAGCTTCATCACAATTCAATAATTAGAGTCATTAATCTACAGTCATATTAATAAAGTCATAATATACAGTTACTCAAATGGAGTTTATCGGAATCTCAAAGTCATCAAAACGTAAGTTTTTATTATGATGCCTGTGGGGTAATCCAAGCACATGAATAATTCTAAACATTAATATTATGATATTACTTGTTACGGATTATTCGGTCCGATTCCTCAGTAGCATTTAAAATGAGGATCCGACTCAATAACAGTATGCAGATCCTCATTATCAAGGAGATCAATGATAATGAGGATCAAGATCCTGCGGCGACTCTCTTCTACAACAACGTTAGAAGTTAAAAGGCCTTACTTAACCAGCCAGAAGAGATGTCTTTTCAGCCTGGTTTGTAGGACCGTCACCTTCGAACCCACTGGTCCTGGGTTCGAAACAACGCTGCCACATGAAGTTCATTAACTCTCTCCCCCTCCACGGGGTCGGAAATGCACTGGCTGCCTAAGTGGTGACTCAGGACTTGAACACTAGATAGCAGTACAGCCTGTACCTACTGATTGCATATGCCCCCGACGCATAAACACTTGCCTCTGTATGTCTAAGACGAACGCACACAAATCGCGACTAGTGATATTCCGGCTCTGGGAGGAACTCAACTCAACAGGGAGGGGATATATATCAATTGCAGTAATGGCTGAAAAAAAATTAAAAAAAAAGCCTTCTGTACAAACCAATGTATCTCTTCGTATCATCACGATGATACTGGAGGGGGGAGTATATAGCGGCTCGCGTCAACAACAATGTCAGAAGTTAAAAAGCCTTACTTAACCAGCCACAAAAGATGTCTTTTCAGCCTGGTTGGTATGACCATCACCTTCGAACCCACTAGACCAGGGTTCGAAAGAACGCTGACGCATCAAGTTCATCAACTTTCTCCCCCTCCACGGGGTTGGAAATCAACTGGCTGCCAAAATCCTAAGTCTCTTTGCTCTTGTCAGAATAATCACAATTCTAATTCTTTCGTTAATAACTTTCGTTCCAACTCTCGTATTAAGAGCTTCACTGCTTATAAATGCATCTATTCTATACTCATACCTTAACTAAGTAATTCGCTTCTAATTTGTATAAATCGTGTTTCATTTATTGGAACAGATTCTTAACTAAAGCAACGTCATATTAAAGTCCTCGATGCTTAGTTGACGGGAAATGTATGATAACAGCCCTTTATAGTTTTTTGCTACAAATTACCAACTATTAATTAGTTTTCCGCTATTGGCTTCCGACTAATAGTAATTATTCCTTAACTTTCGATTTATAACTAGTTTTCCTACTACAAGCTTCTGATTAATAACTAGTTCATTAAAAAGTTTTTGCAAAATAAAGGAAATCAAAAATTTCCGAAGTTGAGAATCGTATGTATATATACACACAGTTTACGATTCTAAGCAAAAAGAAAATAGACATATTCAGAAAATATAATCAAAAGATTCAAAGAATTATGAAATGTGTTCAATTATTTTACGAGCCATAAGAATACATGATTTTAGCACGAAATGCAAATTATCACACACATACTTGAGCCAAATTGAACAAGGACTGTTGCCTCTAGAATATCCAATCGTTATTCGGCAAAGCTCATTTCTTCTCTAAAATTCTTTTCTATATTTCAGCGGTACTCACCTGTTGAATTTCATGACGAAATACGCCTGGACCCCCTAAATTGTGATAATTTTGAATGAATTATGAAAAAGCTTTAAGTTCTGGAACTTTTTAATTAATATTATGATTAAAGGGATGATCTTAAATTTTAAAACATGTACCTCGTAATTTATGGCTTTTGTCATTACCGACAAGAGCAAGTTGTTGATGAACATCTTGATTTCGAATTGCAATCAGGTGACGAGGACTGAATCTGAAATTGAGGAATTTGAGCTCTAATAGATATAATTTTCATTAGACTACTATAGGTTGAAACTTATTGGAATCAAGACTCCAGCCCTCGACTCGGCAAAAAAAAAGCCGGCTATAAGTTCTCAACCATGATCACTTGGCTACCGTTGGCCTCATAATTGTCGCGAAAGCCCTCTTGAAATAACAAAACTTTTATAACATTTGCAAATTCTCATTCTTATTTTATGTTTCAGTTCCTGGATTCTTCATTATAAAATGAAACGTAATGCAAAAGAAGTAAACTTTAGAAGCGGAATGAATGGATATAATCAAGTCGCTTAACAGTACAAAATAATTGAAAGGAAGAAGAAGGTTAAGGTAATAGAATGGATGTTAGTGTGAAATGCACGGAAATCTTCTGTTGTGTATAGTTCTTTACTGAGATTAGGGCTCACTGCTGTCGGAGCAACTGCACGCTTAAAGAAGGTAATCGTATCGTATGCCGGTAAACGTATTCTTTGATATATTATAGAAGATCTTAGTACTCGCGGATAGAGACATTAAATTGTAGAGAGCATTCCCTTTATTAGAGGACAAAAAACAATATTTTGAAAGCTAATTGTGTGTGTGGCAAATTTAATAAAAAAAATTATCTATGCTTGTTCTTAAGGTGAGGTTTAGATCTTCTAATCAGAATGACATTTCAGATGACGGGAAAGACAAGTAAATGGGTATCGTCACAAATTCGTTTATTATTTGAAAGGTATATTACTCATAAGAAATCCATTTATAATATATAAAAATTTAAGTATGTGTGTAAATGTGAAGCAACTGTATAAAAAAAAGCATTGGTAATGCAATAAAATCAAAGCCAACATTAAATTAAATTGGAATAAAAAAAATAAAAGAAAAATAATTAAAGGAAAATTCTATGCAAAGTTTTGCAAAGAAAAGATTTAACCACCCAAAGAACGATTTTCTAAAATTATTATTAGATTACTCAATTAAATATGAAAATTAAAGTAAACGCTGAAATATAGAGAAATGAACAATAGTAAACTTCACCGATATTAAAGTTAAAGCAAACGATTAACTATTAAATTAAATTTTGTATAATCTGCATGTAATTAAAATTAAAGGAAGCGATAAATTATTCAATCGAATATATTTAAGTTAATTATAATTTTAACTAAAGCAAACGATAAATAATTAAATTGAATATATTTTAGCTTAATATTATTAAAATTGAAGCAAGCGATAAGAAATTGAAAGTGATCTGGTACGCCAAATGTGATCCAACTAAAACAATAGCCCCTAGGCAGGGTTATAAATTCAAATAATAAACCACATGCTAGAATAAGAAATTAAAACGTTATAATTAAAAAACAAAGATTATTCTGTTGATCATCAATGACAATAAATAATACATTTCTGCTGACATCTTTCCTCGTTTATGAAGACGAATTTTTTAGTAACAATTCTTTTTCAATTGTTTGCTCACTGTTTACACTAACTGTAATAGTTGCACGTGTTCGCTCGTTACGTCCAGATCCCTAAATCGTACTATATAGTCTAACACAGTTGTACATATGGGAAGCAAGCAATTACTCTTGGCACCAAGTGTTATAAAATGAATTTTACGAGTATTTTTTAGAAGCGATAATCGTATTTTTACACTTCATTCACCGCAGTCGCGAAGGGTGAAAGCTATTCGTCTGGATTGATAGTTCTTTGGCTCCAGAGAGGGACATTAAATTTCGCTAACAAATGTTTTTATCGCACCTCGGAGAATTCCAACGACGCCTTTTAAAGTGGCGTTCGAAATGTGTAAATAGATAGGGAGCTGCGGTTAAAGAATGTTTAGTAAGTTTTATGCACATTATAACGAGGTTGCTAAACTCGTCTTGGATAGTAAGCGATGATTTGGTTTTTTTTTCCTGTCTGCTCATTCTCTTAAAATGTTTCGCTTAGAAATTTTCTCTTTAATAGTTTATTTTCCTTCTGAGAATTTTTAGAATGTTTAGAAGAATAAGTAGTAGAATACTCTAAGTAAGCATTATGGGAAGGGATAAATTAAGCAATTAGAAACTTATTTCCGATCACTTAAGTGGGTCGATTGAGATTGTGTTATTATATATATTGACTTTAATTGATAATTATCAATATAATTACTAAGACACTTTGGAATTGGATTCCGTAAAAGGAAAGCTAAAATTCCAACTTTATGATCAATGAGAAGATGTGAGTATTAATTCTATTTCCAAGTCAGTTACTATTCTAGGCCCCAGTCAGCAATTATTCCCTGGCCCAGGCAACAGTATTCTTAATTCCAATAGGCAATTGGTTTTAGTCTAAGTAGGCCCTTGTTCTCTGCCTGAGTCGCCAGTTGTTTTTTGTTAAAATTCGTAAATGTTCTACGCTCTGGCCGGTAATTGTCCTAATAACAAGCCGGTAACTGTCATATGCCTAAATCGACAATTGTTCTCTGCTCCAGCCGGTAATTGCTCTATACCCAATACTGAAAGTGTTCTATGCTCTTGAAGTAATTGTTCCATGTCCAAGTCGGCATTTGCTTTATGTCCGTGGTGGAAGTTATACAATGCCTATGTAGGCAAAAATTTAATGCCCAAGTTGGCACTTGTTCTGTTCCTGAGATGGCCAATGTTCTCTTTCCGAGTTGTCAGTTTTTTATGATCAAGTCGACTATCGCTCAAAGCCTTAGTCGGTGATTGTGTTATGTTCTAGACGGTAATTATTCTATGTTCTAGACGGTAATTATTCTATGTTCTAGCCGGTAATTGTTCTATGCACAAGTCGACAATAGTTCTGTGCTTTTGCCGATAATTGTTCAATGTCGAAGTCAGTAAATGATCTACGTCTTAGCCCGTAATTGCTTTATATCCAAGTCAGCAATTGTTCTATGCCCTTATCTGCAAACCTTTCATGCCCTAGTCGCAAATTGTTCAAAACCTGAGGAGGAAATGGTTCTATGACTAGGTATTCGAAGACCAGCTTTCTATTCCCCAGACATGAAGTCTTCTCTGCCCAAGTGGACTGTTATGTTAAAATATGTTTATGATATTTAGTAAAATATATGTAAGCAACTCGTTGTGCTGGTTTCTCTGTGTCATTGAATAAGTTTGCAACAGTATGAAAAAAAATACAACTTTTTTTTTTTTCTTTTTCAAATTACATCTGGCAGTGCATTCATTTTTGCTACATATTTGCACCTTTTAACGCTGCATTTTACAAAAATACTTATTGTACGCTGACATGTGAGTTTGTGTTCCTAACAAGTTCATTTTCAGCAATCATTGTCAGTTTCGGACACTTACATGACAGACAACGTGATTTTAATATTGAAAGCTTTATAGGGGTTTTCTTGAAACATTTTTTGACGATTTCATCTATCTATAAGATAGATTCTATTTTGAAAGATACTTTTTTCTTTAAAGTTAAGGTAGGACGAATTACATTAACGTGTTTACAGTCAAAAGTTTTTTATTTCTGAATTTATTCTTTGAGGTACTGCATTCAATCCATTCTATCTAGATCGACAAGGCCGAAAACAGGTCAGATTAAATATCAAATATTCGATTTCCTCCTGCTAATATCTTTATATTTCATATTCGACTTTCAGTAAATGAATATGGTTTTACAAATTTATTTTTTCACATTATCGTCAGTCAATATCTGTAAAAATAAATGCGAATGAAAGTGTAATTTAAGCACTTGCACTCAAAACCACAAATACTTGCTTTCTGAAATATTATTCACTGAAATTTAACACATTAATAATCCTCTAACAATTTGTGTTTTTTCACACTTTTCAATTTCTCAGAAATCGTAAGAATGTTTCGCATCAAAAACATGCTAGTTATGATTATGAAAATGCGCAACAGCTTTAATACTGATTTTACTCTGAAATAAATATTTTGTGATTATACACTGTATTAGGTAATTGAATGTAACAACTCTTCTTATTAATACGCTCTCGTTCCTTAATTTTATCGCCATGACTGTAACACGTGTTATTAATTATTTTAAATAAATGCAAATCTGGCTACATTATATTTTCTTTGAATTCTTAATGTTAAATCTTTTTATGTTAAATGAATGGCTCGCATTTAGTTCAACATCTTTTTTGTATTTACCGTAATAAAAAATTGTGGTGTGGGTTGTTACGTTCGGGCCAATGCGGTGAAAGGTAAAACATTATTTTGATACATGCTGCCATCTTTCGTTCCTTTTGCAATTTAACACACCCTGTTAGGAATACAAAACCCTAGATATCTCGTGCTGCCATCTACCGCAATAATTTAGAAGTAATAGCATTACTCGCATTTCAATTAAAAATTATTCATAGGAAGACAAAAATAAACACAGCATTACTTTGTTATCTGTAGATGCAGAATATAAAGTGGAAAATCGTATGACAAATCAAGTATTTTTATTTTTAATTGTATTGATTATTTCGCACTACTCAATAAGCCAGAACATGCATAAAACTCATCGGTCAAAGGAAATTGATTTTTTTTTTTTAAATACTGTAAGAACTCTAGTTTTGCAACGCGGGCTTTTAAACATTTCTTCTTAATCTACCTACCCTTTTAGCATGTTAAGAAAAGAAAATACTGTCGAAGATGCTGATGCTGTTAGGAATTAGTGTTATTTCATATATCTTATCATCTGAAAAAATACTTTTCTATCGAGACACAAAAATTTTTCTCGCGGCATTTAAATTTCTGGCTTTTTATGAAACATTAAATATATCTTAATAATACATAAGCTATTTTTCAAAAATTAAAATAAATTTGCTGTCATAATTTATATTTGTAGTCTTCACATCTCTGCTCTTAGAAACTAATTTGTGTATATATTAAATAATGTTAAGAAATATTTAAAGATTCAAGTTTCTTCTTTTTAATAAATATATATCATATGGTTGAAGCTATTGCATTTCGTTTCTCTGTTTTTTCAAGATATCTATAGAAAAAACCTTTCACAGTTTTTATTCTTTGTGTGCTACTTCAACAAATGTCTAAAATTGCAATCCAAACCACACAGAAACAGTTTTCAAGTAGAAAATCATTCAACTCTCAGTATTACACACACATTCTTGACTAGTAATTCAAATGCATTGTATTATTCCAAGTCCATTATTTCTGTTCCAATTTCATGCATAAAATATGTTCCATATTCAAATCCTATATTTTAAAACCAGACTGATTGTTCATTTTATATGTTAGATAAAAAACTTTCTTTCTTTAAGAATATTTCTGAATTTTAAGAAGATATTAAAATAAATATGCATACATTTTATAATTGCGCGATATATCATTGATATTGGAGCAAAAATTGTTCTGAATTTGTTTAGATAACGTTCTACAGAATTGAGAAACGATAATTTTAAAGAACGCTGAAGAATATTATTTCGTGGAATATTACTTAAATGTATATCTTTTAGTTGTGTAAATTAAAGGAGATTTTTCTGTGATTTCATCTCTAAAAACAGTGTGTAAATATCATAAGCATCTAGCTAGTGATTCTGTTATTAGTATTAGGTTTTTTAAACGTGTCTGGTAAAAATCTATGCAAACTTGCACGTACGTGTGTGTGTGTGTGTGTGTACAAGGGAAGTTCTAATTGTACCTGTTTCTAACTATAAATGGCATCGCTAAGATGTGATGCCATTGATTACTACATTTGTTTAAATGCAGCAAAAATTAAGCTACACATTGATTCATTGGTTAGTTATGGTTTGGCAGCCACTTCATGTCAAATCACAATTTACTTGGCACCGCTTCAATTTGGCGTCTAGTTATTACCTTTGATGAAACCTTGATTCATCATTATACACCAGAAACCAACCAAAACAATAGTTCTTTTTTTATTGTGAACCTGCTCAAAAGAAAATGAAAACCACTCCAAAAGTTACAGCTACGAATTTTGAGATGCGGTGACCATCTTACTCATACACTTCATAGAAAATGGAAAACGTTTTTGGATTATATAACAGTGAGTCACTTATCACATTTCTATTCACGTAATTATTTTGAACCACACTCGTATCATGAAAAAAGAAAACTCATGTTCTTCGAATTCAATATATTTTTATTCATTCATACACGATTTTGAATTATTATAGCATCATGATATCCCAATTTACATTGTCTCTTTCATTAATATAAAATAACATATATGTATCAAAAAGGAAAAATTACATTTAAATTGCCGTGATGTCTTTCTGTTTAGCCGATTAATGTAAAAGAATCCGCACTCTTTCAGGATTATTTCCAAAACAAACCAAAAACAATATTTTTGCCTGTCTTATGGACAGTAGCAAAATAGACTACGGATCAGTGGAAGTACGCAGAGGGGGTCGTCTTCTACAAGCATTTCTAGGCCGAATCTTGATTTCTGTGGCGACGAGCGAGTTCTTGTATCCACCAAAGGTATGCCAATCAATGCCATCATTGTACTCTGCGTAATAGTAACCGTCCTGTATAAGCCGTTAAGGTTGGACTCCATGCAGTAATTGAACCACCAGGCACTCGATCGGTCCTTTGCGCAGTTATAGTAGCTGGAACGGTCGTTATCACGATCTCTTGTTGAAAAGTACATGCCATTATGGTAAGCCATTGAGTCCCCTAAATGATACGAAAAATATGTTTTTCAACGCGCATATAAAATCCCGGTTAAATAAATGATAGATATGCATGTGTACTATTGAATTTTAACATTAGTTTTGTATCATTTTACAACATTTTCATTCAAAATGCACGTTAAGAAACAATATTTCTTCACCCTTAAAAGCAAAATCGTATACAGTGGTTAAAAAATGGTTTATGCGTTTTGCTGCTGAAATTCAGAACTCAATTTTGTTTGTATTTATTACGACCGTTTCGGGAATATTATTACGAGAACAAGCTAAAAGACCATTATCAGGAAAGGACTTTGGTATAAATTCTTACTATGCTTATGACTATAGCACAAAGATTATATATAATTTCATAGAATCTATCTGAACAAAAAATAGCTTCAGAAAAGTGTTATAGGATACTGGTAATAAATAGGTAATTAGGATAATAAATGGTAATAAATAGGATAGGTAATAAATGGCAATATAGGATCCGATAATTCTCTTGCCATATCCTGTGTGAGCGAGAACATATCCTGTCTGACATGCACAATAAGGTTTGATTGAAAAGCAATGGCTGCATGGTCATAACTTTTTTAATACCTGTCACCCAAATTCTAAAATTCTTGTCATACACGGAGTATACCTGTATCCTCCTTGTACTGCATTTGTTTCCTTTGTTCCTAAGTGTCGTTGGGGGTCTGAGAACAAAATGAAATAACAATCCACATTAAAATGAGGTTGATGGAGAGTTTATTCATTTTTAATAGTCATTCAGTTACCGATAGCTTAGGTGGCAAGCCCATCAAGTACCAACTTTACACTTGTGACTTTCATCTCTCCTCAAAGTCGGAAGAACATCTAAACGGACATCACTTTCATTCTGACAAAGAGGTGATAGGTGTCATGAAAGCCTGAGTCACCAACCACCACCGGAATTCTCTAACGCGTTTGCCTGGCTAGTCACGTATTGGAACCAGTGCATTCAGAGGGTAAGATATTGTTTTAGAAAATAAATAACACATAGCACAAAATATACACGTATTTTTCGGGTATAACAACAATTCCGAAAATCTGGTAACAAAAATAATATGGACATAGAAACGTTACTTTTCAATCAAATCACTCGCACGTGCGAATGTATGTGTTTGTAAGGAAGAGATTTCTTTCAATTCCAGTTGTGTGACTACCATTCAGTTTTAATTTTCAAACTATTAAGGAAAGTTTATGTACACGTACAAAATAATCAATGCACCATTTCGAAGTGTAACATACTTCGACTTTCCAATGTAACCCTGTCATTTGTTACAATAGCCTACGATTTAGTGAAGCCAAAAGGGAAAGTATCGTCGAACATTTAGCATTACGATAGTTATTTGAGAAATTTTTGTTTCCATCTAAACTCCATTATGTCCATCCTGTTTGATACGTGAAAAAACATGATCATGGGAGCTCACCTGGCCTAAGCATTCGTGTAGAGAACAGATACGAATCCACGAGGAAAGGTCAATGACCATTGTGTCAAGGGTTATGACAGCCTACATAAATCTGGTAAAGATGTCTTCTGCAACGCAGAACAGTGACTAACTGGAATAGCTCATTAATGAAAAGGGTACCTGCCTGAGACGTAAGAACACGGTTGCAGACAACTTCTGAGTAAATATTCATCTCCAGAAACCCATATCTACCAAAACTATTTAACGGAGGCTGCATGCTGTGACCATTAAAAGTACAACCCCTGACTGTTTGATTCCAACCATGAGGTATGTCTTGTGATGGTGTGAAGTGATATATCTTGTCGTGGCTTGGGGTTACTTGGGGTAACTTGTTACTTAATTATAACTTGTATTATTGCAGTATTCCTGCCGATTAATTCCACCACATACTGCATACTCTGTTTCTTGTAGAACATCCTATATTCCAAAGCGAAATACTTCTGTTCACGCGACTCGTTGCATGTAAACATAGTTTGATGAGCATGAAGATGAAATAAATATCTTATTTAAGTACTCAGTCTCCTGATCTCAGCATCATTGAGCTCTTATGGGGGTTTTTAGGGAATACATTCCGCCTTTGGTTACTTCTTTCATACACACTACCTGAGCTCGAGATTTCTTTTTACGAGAAATATGCGAGAATTTTCTTGAATTATTTTTCTCTGTATTTGTCAATCCTACGACGAATGAAAGATGTCATTAAAGCCAAGAGTAGCGCAACCACCTACTAATAAGACATTTACATTCTTTAAAAGATTTTCTTATTCATTTGTCCTATAATTGTACATTTACATGCTCGTTTTATGACAATTATTAAACTATATACAGAGTTGTACATTATATTTCATAAGCCGAAAAATTTAATCTTGGTTATTATTTTTTGTATCTTGCGATAAAATAAGCTGCTATGAATTGTGAACGAAAGACCATTTTTGAATTGAACAAAAATACAATTGCGTAAAATCCCTTATTTCCATTAACAAGTCTACTTACAACTAAAAACATTATAAGAGTTTGTGATACAACTTGAGCACTGAAAATAAAACTTTTTCATTAATTATAAAATAATTCATAAAACCAATTATTTTAATTTGAAGTGTCTTAACAGCTTAGCGGGAAAAATTTAAAAACTTTCAAATGTCCGAAATTTACTTCATAAATTACTTTTAAATAAAATAATGCTTAAATTTCTATTAAATATCAGTTTGTATCGACAATGCAAATATTTCTGGCGCTTTTAATACGTTACCATACAGTCGTGTGACGTTTTTAATTATTTATTTACTTTGCTTTTCTTTCAATTTCATAATCTATTTATTCAAACATATTCCGCGTTTAAAACCCTTACCAGCAGTCCCACTGTATCCGTTTATGTGTAGTTTGTACTTCTCTACTTCGTCATCGATCCAGAAAGTATCGTACAGGGCGTAGGCTCGGATGTCATTTCTCTTCGTCAAATCGAAGCGGACGGTGTATGGACCTTGGTTTGTGAGAGCAAAGATGTTGTCATTGCCTGAAAAAAGGAAACAGAAGCCGTTTATACAAATTTGGTGTTCTAATTCAGTTTTTCAGAGAGAGATTGTATTACATCAAAGACAATTAGAAAATATTACTGTAAGGAATTGGTGATTGCAAAAATACTGACTTTATCTGTTACTAACTTGTTTTGAGTGAGTATATGTGTTGTCATTACTCAAAGAAAAGCAAAGTAATTTTTACATGTTTGGGATTCTAATTTCATTTTTCAGGGAGAGATGGCAATACAATACAAGTGACTATAAAAATATTGACTTTTTTAAGCCAATAATTTGGTAAAGGTTTCAAAACAAAACAAGTACACCGGTAATATACCAAGATTTTTTTTATACGAAACAAAACTCACGATAATAAATCCTTTTATTATTGTGTACAAAGTAAATAAAAATTAATTGTACTCTCTGAACATAAGAAAAATAATAAAATTCAACACTTTTATAAAAAAAAAAATTATCAGGAATATACTTATACACATACAACGTTTTTCATAATGAAAACAATTGCAAAATACAGGAATAAAAACATAATTTGTTTTGCAATTTGTTTTGAAAAAAAGCACATAAGACATATGTACAAACTATTCCTACCTTAGAAAACTCTTTTATAAGCTTAACATAACTCTTTTATCCAACTGGTCCTCTTATAAGCTTTGTAATTATTAAAGAATCTAACCTATTTTTGTTCATATGTTTCTATCTATTCTATTTTTATTTGACGAGTTACATTTCGCAATCTCTATATTTTTGTACCTCGTTAAACTTTGTAGTATCAGCGAACGGTTAAGAAAATGCTATCCGTATTTCAGTCGATACAATTAATTTTTGATGAAACATGTATGTAATAGTGTAAGGATATTGTAGTACGTAAATAATCTAGCGTTGCAATATGAAAAGGATGCGAAAAAATAAAGTGAAATTTGAAAAAAATATTACCAAGCCAAAATTCTTGGTCCAAGAAACCGAAACCATTCTTGTAGTGTTCCCAAGTCTTGTGAAAGAAATTCATGGGACCTCCAAATTTGCCTCTTCTTTGTATAACCTAAAATTTAAAAAAAAATATTAATAAATTTCTCTTATTATTGAACTGTGCAAAAATAATATTAGCAGCTATCAACACGACTTAAATTAAATATAAACGCTACCTAAGAAACTGAGATACTGTTATGACGTTGGGCTAATCGCGATTTTCTCTTCACTAACCTTGGTAACTTTAATTGAGATTGATTGCTGTAAATAACATTTTCTACCCAACCAAAATGAAACGTGATTATGCTATTTAGAGGCAGGTGGAAATAAAATGAAGTGATTCATATATGACGGTATGTAAGCAAAAGGAAATTTAGAGGATAGAGGACCAGTTGGATTAGCTCTGAGTGTATTGATCGCAAGAGATTGATGATATCAAGAGTTGCTGCTGGTGTTAACCGTCGCTGAGGATTTAGTAAATGAAAGTAACCTCGACTGGAAAGGTTTTGGTAAGATTGTGTTATTGTAATAATATTTGAATAGGTAGATTAATTAAAGGGACCCGAAAGACAGCAAAAACCCCTTAGGCATTATGTTACAGAAATTGATAAATAAGTAGTTGTATTAGACTTGACTGGTGTGTCCTTGCGTAGGTTATTGCCTTTTAGAGTTAATTGTATTTGACTGAGTTATGGTACAAGAGTCGGGTAGAAGAAGTGGTGCGCCACACTGTCACAAATTATATGAAAAACAGAGCATTAATATTGTTTTAACGAATATATGTTTCTGGGAGAGGGGTAATACTTCCATTTACCTGTTTTCTATTGCCCACTTTTAAAATAATTCATATATAATGAAATAAATGTACTCTACATTTGTTTAAGGCTCTTGTCTACCTGCCATTTTGAAGGTAATGTTAATCCTATGCAATTCTGACTAACGTTCTCAGATTTTTACTTCTTAATACATCTGAAGAAGCAAAACATAATGAAGGCTGTGGAATTACTTTTTTCCACCAATTTTTAAAAAACACAAAACTCACAAACGAATCATTAAAATATGGACAAAAATATCATAAAAATCAGAGGAAAAAAATAGCCTTCATTATTTTTTCCTCTTTCAGATGCTTTTCATTGTATTCAAATAGATCAGACAGTAAAGATTGGAGAACGGTAGTCGAAATCCCAAAATCCCATAGATTGATATTATGTTCATGAAATCAAAATGGTAGGTAGACGGGAGCCTTAACTCTATAATTAAGATTGTTTAAACAATTAAACTACAACTTATGCTCCAATGGACATTGAAAATAAGCGGAACCCTATTAGTATAACAATAACATCAAATTATTTAAAGAGCAATTATAACGAAAATATGGTACCTGTATAGTTGAATTGCTAAGTACATAGATATTGAAGCCGTGGGGAAGAAACAAAAACTGCTTGTCCTACGCCTAACTCAGAATTATGTCATGTCAAAATGTATCAAATTGTAAACAAAATAACTCAATGAATCAGACAAAAGCAGAGTTTCAAAATAAAGCGATGCCATTCTTTGTTTGAAACAATTTGTATGGATACCGCCAGGAGGCACCTTGTCTCGTGTAAGTGAGAGCGCGCGGGTAATATTTCAGAGCACGATTAAGATCTTGACCGTGTAAGACGAGTTTTCTTTGTTTTGATGTAATTTCTACTGACCGTTAAAGCGGGTTAAAATAGAAGCAGTTTGGAAGCCTTTGTATATTTTGTAAATATTTGCTTACTTATGATTGGCGCGTACAGACTGTAAATAAATACTGCAGGAAAGCATTGCTCTCCCTATTTTGCTTATTGGATTGCCTATGGATTATTGTTCTTCAACAATCTTTGATGTACTTCTTTGATATCATTAAATATCTACCATACATTGAGATTTAATTAAACCTTTTACCAAACAATTTCGAGTATGTATTTTGCATTTTAGCAATTTAATTATCATTTTCGTGAATGGATACTACTGTTACATTTCGAAATTTGATGACCACGGTAGAAATTTGGTGGTCAGGTCGTGAGCTCACAGCCGTTGTTATCTCCGTCGAGTTGTTGGCTCGAGTCTGGATGTCATAAAAGTCTTTCTATGTAGAAGGGATATAATCCACATTAAATCTGTCGAAGCTCCGAAAAATCCCATTGATGTGGTGTGGAATTTTGGAGAGAGATGTGTCAGATCAGGTGTCGTCTACATCACTTGGCCGAGGTCCATGCCATAACTTCCACGTCACCAATAGCCTTCGTATTATTTCTAAGTGTGACGTCATTAAGTAATAACAATCACTGTGTGCGACGGTAGCAAATAATTATTCAATAAAGGCATTTCGAAATATGATATGAATGCTTAAAGAATTGGTATTCTTCTCACAAACTGAACACTGAATCATGAATAACACTGTAAGAGACATTCTGATTCTCAGCTCCAATAAATATCGCAGTAATTTTTTCGAACTTCAAGAAAACGATTAGATCTAAAATTGAATTGAACGTTTCTTTTCACACTCATCTCTCTATTTTTGTTTTTCTAGTCGGGATGGGAATGTCTGTTCTTTTGGATAAACTGCTCTTACCTATTCTTATTTGTTTTTAAAAACTATTCTTTAACCTGTTCTTTGGATTCCTTGAACAAAACTTCAAAGGTACTCGAATGAATTTAATGCTAGACAACTATATATAATTACTTTACACTTTTGAGGAAAAATAAAATAAATTAAATTTTAGAAAAAAAAAAGCATGCTTTGTATTAGTAAGTAATGCCCTCAAATTTATATAAATTTGGAATTCTAACAACACATTTTCAAATATATCCTGATCTTTTCAAAGAGAATTGCGTGAAATTTTGAATTTTCAGATTTTATGTCATGAGAAATCCAAATATCTAAGACATTTCATGTGATAGAATAAATTCCTTTCATAGAGTTTATTTTCTAACATTAATGTATTTATGAATAAAGTTATTTCCAATTTTTCTTTCTAATTTTAGAATCAGTAAATAATGACCTCTCATTTAGTGGAAACGTATGGAAAGTGTTGTGTAGAACATTTGTATTGTCAAATGTATGAGATGCACAGTAATTTAACATAAGAGTACCTGATCTTTAAGCTCCTATAACTCATGAGCTTTTAAGTAGAATTTTGCGAAATTTGAAACTAAGGCTCAATTTAAGGGGAAAAAAAACAAAACACGTCGAAGAAAATCAGATTTCTCAATTGAAAATAATTATTTTAGAAATTAATTTACAACATTAATTAAATTAATTAAGTACATTTAATACCTAATTTGCTACTTTTTGGCCATTAAAATAGCTATGAACTTTGTACATCTGGGATGAGAACTGTGGAAATTATTAAGGGTGTGTTCCATTTTTTATAGTTCTACATTTAATCCCCAATTTTATATAGTCGATTATTTTTTTTTCCTCAAGTTAAGGTTTACTTTTTTATTGTACTTACTAATTGGTGATTTTGTAATATAATCAGTTTAAATATACGTTAACGAACTATAAAACTAAATAAAAAATTATTAAAAGCAAAGAAAAAGTTCTAATTAATATTCTTAGCCAGTCTCGTGAGTTTATTATTGAACTCGAATCTTGGACACGATGTAGTTAATGAAATAAATTGTCAAAAGATGATTGTTTATTAATGTCGCAAATAAAAGTAAAACGAAGGCTATTGGCGACGGACCTCGGAACTTGTAAATTCGATAAACTGACAAGGAAGACACCTGAGTTAGCACTTCCACCTAAAACTTCCACACCACGCCACGAAAGGGACTTCAACCAGATTTAACAATAGATTGTCATACTTCTCGTGTTTAATTCAGTCACACCTTATTTTTGCGGTTATGAGTAACATAATAGAAATTGATGTAGAATATCATGGTTCTTGTGCAAAATCTAGTTGACTATTTAGACAAACAGAGAAAATGTCGCCAAAGATCGTGTCGCTAAAGAATGCGATATTCCTTGTGGCCATTTCAATTATTACGATATTACGCCAAAAATTGATAGTGTTGAAAAACGATGCAATATTCCACTGGAAATGAAAAAAATCACTAAACAATGCGATATTCAGCCAAAAATGGAAACCGCTTTAAAAGATATCAAAGCGTGAAATAAAGCATTGTTTTTTTCTATTTTGTTACAGGTCTTAAAATTGTTAAGTGGCATATTTGAGCTCTTTGCCAAGTGTTTGTATAGTATAACTTTTTTCAACTGCTCTTATTTATAAAAAATTATATTAACTATTATCATTTGGTGCTATTTTAATTTAAAAATTTCAAAATTAAAAATTGTGTCAATAGGCCAAATGACATAAGAAACATCGGAGAACACTGTGTGTACTACCATTTAAATTCGTATATTTACATGCAATCACGTGGTAGAGAGAGATAAAGAGATTCACTATGAAAGGACCCATTCGTGGTTATTTTAAATGGAATTAGAGATTTTTGGCGGTCAAAAAGATTGTTTTGAATTCTACTGAAACAGCGTCCATTTTCAAGATCCATTGTAAAATAATCAAACTTTCATAGTCACTGGGATTTTAATATATTTTTACAATAATTCGTACATTTTTTCATTTGAAGGATAATTTTTAAAGATATGTACTTACTGTCCATCCTCCTCCGGCAGTGTCCATGTCGCAATAAACCACTAGAGAGCAGTGTCCGATTCTGCTGCGCGGCCACACTGTGTAGATGCCGCTTTTGTTGTGGCCATTCTTTCTTACTTCTTCGCAGTCTACGGGCTTCGGAAAGGGTACGGGTGTCGGGCCTGTTTATAATAAGCAGCCAATCACTATTTTAAAATTCTAAATTAATTAAATTACTATTATACACTGAAATCAAAAGAATTAGCTTCATCCTTAAAAAGTAATTATAAGTTTTAAGCGCAGAATAGATTAGGTGTAAAAAATCTACCAAAAATCTACAAGTGTATCAAATTCAAAACCTAATATGAACTAAATAACACAAGGCTTAAGTATATGGAGTCTGTATTATATAATAATATTATAATGTAATGAAACCCTAAATTTATATATACATTCTACAAAACTTTTAATTACATTTATCTATTAAGTTGTAAGGAATATCAATTAAATATGTTGCACATAACAAGATTAGAGCTAATGAGCATAGGCATGGCTCTAAAATTTTTAATAGTCTCAAAAATTGTCATAAAACTGAAATTATCTGTTTTTAATTTACATAGTTTTGATTATATTAAATTCTTTATAACTAAAACAGTGACTGATATTACAAAATGATTAAGGTGGGAAAACCATTATGTTAGTTATTAAAAAGATAATGAATATCCTTGCAAGAATTATATTGATAACAAATGTTATAATGTTAAAAATATAAGAAAAGGATTGAAAAGACAAAGAAAGTACCTTATAATAAAGATTTCATTATAAAAAAAGATTATGTTCGTCTTATCCAAGTATGGGTCATTTTGTTCATGTATCTAATTGTTTTGCTCATTTTCTTGATTCTTCAGTCTTAGTTGATTTGTCTTGCTGGGGTCAATTAAACATGTGAAGCATTTCTTGCTCAAAATGAGTACAGGCATAAATAGTAAAATAACAAAATGGCATTCTCGGAACACGAAACTTCATGATTGGATAAATCACTCTGATAACTTCTGCTATGTGTTTAGCGAGCTTCATCCAAAAACACAAAGAAAGTCAATTCCCAAATTAGTCACAAAAAGGATGTAATCTGTACTTAATGATTGTGTTCTTGGTGATATGGATTAAAAAGTGCACCCCATATTTCGTTTACAATCTACAGTTATTTAAAGAATAAAAGGAAACCGCAAAAGTGTATCATTTGTAAGGTGACCAGACGTCCCGATCTCTAACAATTTATCCCGCGTCCCACGGGGTTTTTAAGAAAGTCCCGAGTTTTAGAAAGAATGCACAAGCAAGAGAACGGCTGGAGAACGGGAAGGGAATATACGGTTTTCGGCTTCCATGTATCTATTTCACCAGGATATGAGCTTTATATTATTTTTCTAAATTTTATAATAATAAACTTTAATAATAAAAATAATTGTTGAGAACTGATTATCAGGATCTGTTTAACAAAGTTCGCCTTGATCATTTGCTAGAATACCACTACCATTGTTTGGACTTAATGAACAGTGGCATTTTTTGGCATTGGCAGCGACGAAAATATTTTATAGCTGTAAAATGAAGAGAGAACACTGTGTACACTTCCACAGATTTTATTCTAATGGAGACTTTTTTCGATTGCGATCTAACATCATTTGGAACATTGTTGCAAAAAAATTACATCAAAACAAAAATTGGAAACGGGGGAGGGAAAGATTTTAGAGAGAAGAAGAGTCAGGGTGTAAGGAGTTAGTTGGTCGTCCTCGAAGTAACGCTTCCATATATTGAGTTTTGTAACTGTCTCTCATACAATACATATCGTACTGCGTGCTAGTGCTAGTTAAACAAGTGATGTCAACAAATAAGCTATTCAGGTGATTTAGATAAGTAATTTATTTAGGTACCAAATTATTAATCAAGAACCCCTTCCCCCCATCAATGGTTTCCAGCTTTTCGAATGTTAAAATCTGGTCACCTTTGTCATTTGCTATGCTAAAGGTTTGGCGATAGCAAAAATATCATATTATTCGCAGTTAATTTGCCTTACTAATATTGCAAGGCATTCAAGTAAAACGAAATATGAAATCGAGTATCCTGATTTTCTTTTAGGTATTCGTATTAACACCTAGATTTTTCCCAAACAGTTTAGAAGTAGTTAACTGGTGAATGTTTTCACCAAAATATCCTTACCATTGAGCATCTTTACCAAGGGCGATGGGACCTATAATGATGGGCAATTATTGTTGGTTTCTGTTTCGGGAAACTAGTGAAATACCACATAAAGAAAATTCAACGCTTTTTTATGCCAAATTAAATTTAAATTAAGATTTGTATTTATTAACATTGCAGATTTTGTGCCTTATTTGAACTTTAAAGTTCTTTTTTCCTGTAGCAGTGTTAAGTGCGGCAGTAAACAGTGTTATAATTTGCTTTTAACTATTTTTACTATTACCTTTATATCGCCCAAATTTATCTAGAAAATGTAACATGATAAATAAGATCTGATTCTTCCACTGAATTTTTTATCCGAAACTCAATTACATATTTACTAACCAGATTCAAAAAAGAAAAGAAAAAAAAAGAAAGAAAGAAAAAAGAAAGAAAAAAAATTTTTATTTGTTAAGTAGTGTAATAGTCAATTCAGACGCAACTGAAGTCGATGTCGAAGGTGGGGGGACGGTATCACTCTCAAAACGCCGTTGCGCAACTCACTCAGTACGAGATGTGGCTACATAAGCGTAAGCCTGCGCCAAACACCAGCAACCGACAGCTGTTGAGACAGAAACCATCTCTTTCGAATGTATTACCTCTTGTTTCTATTATTAAATCCGCATACCCACATCCTTCGTTCGCATTAGAGTTAATTCTTTTTGTTTCGCCAGAAAAATGATAAGTGATTTTTGTAAAATTTCATATGAAAAACCTCTACTAAAACTTTTATTTATTGAAAGACATGTATAGCAATGAATGTTTATCGTGTGCACGTGTTTTGAGTGTTTTAAGTGTTTTCAAGATGGCCGAAAAGACGTTGAAAAAAGATTCACGCTTGAGTCAAACTTCCACGTCAAAAACGGATGACAATATAAAAAAAAATCGGTAATCTGGTTCGATAACAATCGATTTGAACGTCGATTCGTGAGACTATAAGAATTGAAAAAGAATCCATATGGCAAATATTTCCACTCAGATAATGCGCCGGCTCTTTCCATATTGTTTGTCAAGATATATCTAGGCCAAGTACAGCATCCCACTGTTAGACCATCAGCCTTATTCGCCGTATCTTGAGCCATGCGTCATCTATCTGTTTTCTAAGGCGAAATCTGCCTTAAAAGGAACAAGATTTGAGTCGCTGAAGCTGTGAAAGGGAAAACGACACGAATTCTGAAGTAGCTGACGGAAGAGGACTTCCAACACTGTTTCGAAGAATGAAAGATTCGAATGGAGCGTTGTACGGATAGAGGATGGGTGTATATTGAAGGTGATAATAACATAAATATGCATGATATAAAAATAAGATATTTTACAGCGTCAGTTGCGTTGTCTAATACCCACATCTCGTATATCACGCCAACCACACGAGACCGATTTTCAAAATTCTGTAATTGATCGGAAATCCGTGCACTGGTACAGAATGCTTCTCTTAAGTATGTCTTCTCTCTCCCCTCGTAATGTTAAAGAATCCGAAATTGGAACATTTTTTTCCGATATAAAAAAACTTTCTAATATTAAAATTATATTCTGACTTCGCCATCCTTTATAGAACAGTATATTTTATAATATTATTCATTTGTTTGGGAATCAGTATATTTTTCTAGTAGTATGAAATGTATTCTATATTTCATCTGATATATCATAATGCTAAATGGGTTAAAAATGTATGGGTTATGGCGCAATTTTGGAAAGTTACTAAATTTTAAGAATGTACTAAACGAATTTATTTGTTATTATGTCATAAAATTATACGACAGTTGAAAAAGTTTCTGCCAGCAATGTGTTCGAAAACTTGTTCAGGTAATTGAACATCAGACGAAGACAGCCTTAATCCTGTGTTCGATCGAGTAGTTCGCTTTCGGACTTTTTCTTCCACCTTTGATCGCTAACACGATGGGTTAAAAAGCTATTACTACAGTATGGTTAAAAGTGGTCAATATGAATTTCAAATTACCACCAATAAGTGATTGGTGTGTGTATGTGTGTGAGAGTACATGGACTGTGTAACTACTAGTAACTGTAAAATTATCTGTAACTTGTGATTCATGAGAGCTTAGCTCATCAGTCTTTTACGTCTCTGTCTGCCTCTATTTGTGGTATGACACATGCTAACAAACTCTTCATGTGCTAAGCACATGAAGAGTTTGTTAGAGGGCAGAGGGCAGTAGTGATGTGATTTTTTTTTTCAATTGCCTAAGATTTTATTCCAATTAGTTGCTATATTAAACGACACATACTTTTATCAAGTTATTTCATTTAAGTTAATAAAGGATTTTTTAGATTATAACCAAACAAGGGATGAAGCATTATATATACCATATGGAAAACACTTATATCTTTACGTTATACTGTATTAAAAATATGTGAAACTTACATGTAACTGTTACAGATGTACTTGGGAACTGAGTAGTACTTGGGAACTGAGTAGTACTTCGAAACTGAGTAGAACTTGGGAACTGAGTAGTACTTCGAAACTGAGAAGAACTTGGGAACTGAGAGGTGCTTCGAAACTGAGTAGAACTTGGGAACTGAGTAGTACTTCGAAACTGAGAAGAACTTGGGAACTGAGAGGTGCTTCGAAACTGAGTAGTACTCGGGAACTGAGTAGTACTTTCTCTAACAGCAGTAGAGTGTGATCTTGTAGAAATGTATGAACCTGTCGCAACAGATCGTGGGAAGATTGAAGATAAAAACACTTTTCTGAAGAAAGTAGTTGAAACCTTGTCGACCGAAACATCCGAGGTAGAAAATACTTTATCGGCAAAAGTAGTCGAATATGTGCTTTCGGTTGAGCTGGGTACAACGCTGTCTATAGGAGAACTATTCTCACCATCATCGATTGATGAAACGTAAGATGACAACACTAATACTAGCGTCAAGCAAAAAAGAACTTTCCCCCTAAATGAAAAATAACTTGGTTAATACTACAGTATATTAAATTATTTTCTGTATTCTTAAATCTGATTTGGTTTGTTTTGATAGTTGTTACAGTGTAGCAAAGATTGCAAGATGTATTACTACCCAAGTTCAATGATCAATTGCTTATTAAGGTTGCACGTAGAAATAATATGAGGACCATTAACCTCGTAATTTTGAGCCAAATGACAAAGAACGTATCTGCGAGGGCACCTCATTCTCCTAACTTCAACACCTCACAACGTGAGGACTTTGATCTATGACATACTTAATGTGCATCAGCTCCGCTATAATATCGATCGTCAATGGCATTAGAGCTTGAACCGACGGCTCGAATGAATGCCATTCGATGACCGAGGCCACTTAGAGTAGCTCGGGGGGATAACATAAATAAAGGTGAGAAACAGAAATTCCAAACTTATTTTGGAGGCGTTAAAGTATTATTAAGAGATACTAGGAACAGTCATACAAAAACACAATTTAAATTGATTACGTTAAGTAATTCGGATAATTATACAGTAACATAACAAAAAAAAGAAAAGCCGAATAATATTTATTTCTTTAAAGGATAATAACATTGACTGCGTTAAATTGACTTTTTCAGGTTGCCTGTTTCTGTTCGACACAAGGACCCCTAACTAAGCTAAACACGTAATACTATTCTGAGCCATAGTTAGATGACGATGTAGACACCTGATTTTTAACCCCAATCTCCACATCCACACAGAAAGAACTTTCTTGAAATGACGATACATGTCCCACTTGCAGTGAGAAGCTATCCCCATAATTCTAAATTTGCAAATGTGTTTTTGTTGAGTGTTGTATAGATGTTGTTAACGTGAAAGTCAATATATGTTCATGTGATAATAAACTGTGAAATACTCAACAGGTCCGTCATCGGTTAATTACTATATATACGTTTACATATGCAAATAAAATAAAAAATTTAAACCTTAACACCTAAATATTCAAGACAAACTATTAAACAACCAAACAATTTAAAATAAAACAATATGACAGAAAAGTAAAATTTAGAAAAAAGGAAATATTGCATTTAATACTGCTTCAATCTTTAGAGTAGAATAACGTGTCTTTATTCTGGTAATTACTAATCGAACTGTTACACTTCAGTGAACAGTTACATTGTAAAAATATAGTAATAAACCAAAAATAAACAAATTCAGAAATTTATCCACAGAAAAAGGAAGGGAGACATAGTAAATATCTTAAATGTCACAATATGCAAAATACTAATTTACACTTAACTAATCGTCCAAAATATTACAACACCAATTAAAAATTTTAACTAAAACAATTATATTGAATAAACCAAAAATTAATCACAAAGAAAAGCAATCTAAATCAAGAAGTAACATAAAATATTTACCAATGATACGTCCTCACAAAAAAAATTTACTTAACTGAATACAAATTATACACACACACACACACACACACACATATATATATATATATATATATATATATATATGAACATGAGATGGCGCTTCTCTAAAACGGCTACATTATGAAGGAAAAGAAACATTTAGGACATGTCAGCAAAGGAAATTTAAGTAATGACCCCTTTTCCTTGGCGACCATTTTGCTGACTTGGCTGGAAACTTGGAGACTTCGTTGATAAATGCAAATATTTGGAATGTGCTGGAACCTAGGTGAAATATCAATCGGGAAAAATGTTGCAAATTGTCGTAAATTTTCCATGTGACGTCTGAATTGATTGGAAAAATAACAAGTGTCACAGTCTGATAAAATAATCAGTCTATGTACGGAATAAATCTGTCTGTGGAGTCAGCTTTGGAGTCCGATTAGAAGCAGTTGAGAGAATCTCCGAAATTATTGTGGCCAAGTGAATCAGCTGGATACTCCGTCTGAATCTTTCAGAACTGTCGTGTCTATTAATTTGTTTTGAGTCTGTCTTTTCGAGTGCTAATTAATACTGTGGAGAATTGTGCTCAATAAGAACTATTAAGCTGATGAACTGAACTTTATCATAAGTGCTATTTTGTATTTCCTTGTGTTGCTCATCTACACGACTGCTGTATTTGTTAATATATCTGTGTGACTAGTCTATACAAGTCCTGTATTTTCTGTTTGTTCTGTTATTGTCCAAGCTTTGTGTGTCATCCTGAACATTATGAATAAAGCGTCATTTGTTGTTATCCTCCGAGTTATTTTACTTGATTTCACCCCCTCACCCCAAGTAAATGTTCGTAGCAATATATATATATATATATATATATATATAATACATCAATCAATAACTCCCGAGACTAACCCAGAGATGGTGTTCATAGTAAACCAGTAACCAGGTGTTTCTAGAGTACAAACCTTTGTTTGAAACGTGTCAAAATCTTAAGTCGATCGGACCAAAAACAGCTGAGTTATCGAGGTAGGAGTAAAGTCGTTTTGTAGTTTGTTTAAAAAATGGAAAAAACCGAGTTTCGTGTTCTGATAAAACATTGTTTTTTAATGGGTAAAAACACCGTGCAAGCGAAACAATGGATTGAAAAATGTTACCCGGACTCTTGTCCATCAAAAGCAACGATTTGTCGGTGGTTTGCCGAGTTTAAACGTGGTCGTACCGACACAAATGACGCGGAACGCTCGGGTAGACCTGTGGAAGCCGTTACACCGGAAAATGTGAGTGAAGTGACAAAAATTATAATGAAAGATCGTAAAGTGAAGCTCCGTGAGATTGCTGAGATGACACAGATATCATATGGAAGTGTATTTACTATCCTTCAAGAAAAATTGAGCATGAAAAAGGTTTTTTCCAAGTGGGTGCCGCGATTGCTTTCGATGGAACAAAAACAGCAACGAGTCGATGATTCAGAAAGCTGTTTATCGCTATTTACTCGATATAAAAAAGATTTCTTGCGAAAAAAAAAAAATTTTTTTTAAAGCGTTGGAACGATTGTATCACCCTAAAAGGTGATTAACAAAAAGTGTTATGTGTGATGAATAAAAAAAAATTTTGCAAAAAAAATGTTGTTTTCAATGTTAGTCTCGGGACGTATTGATCCATGTGTTATATATATAAATACACAGAGAGAGATTCTTAAAAATTAAATAATAAATAAACAAAGAAGTCCATTTATAAGTTAAACTTACATAAAATGTCAAATCAAAAATAAACCATTAAAAAAGGCGTGAAGTGGAACAAGAAAATTTTTCAAAAATGAACTAAAAAGAAAAAATATTAATTCGAAAAAAAGTAAAACCAAATAAATAGACAAAAACCGGAATTATCAAAAAAGATGTTGAGATTGAAAATTTTAATAAGCAATTTTCATGAAAAATCAGAAAAACGGAAAATGATAAAATTTTTAGAGTTGTAACAGGCTTTAGACCGCTAAGATGGTATATATATTTATTAATGTTCAATAGATATACGAAATATAAGTAAATATGTTTATAAGCTAATTATAAATGACAAAATTATATAACTACAATAAACTAACCAAATGTATAATTAAAAATGAAACTGATAAAGGCTGCTATTACTACGATTTAATAAATGCATATATTGTAAATAAATATAATCCAATAAAAGCAAAACAACAAAGTTAAAATAAATAGTTTACACTGTTTCTAAAGAAGAAAAAATTCTTAAAATGAAATGGTACTTAAATTACTGTAAGTATAATAGTAAACAAATATACATACAAAGATACATAATAAACATATTTTAATCTAATAATATATATGACAACTATATTAATATAAAATATAATTATATTTCAAACATAATAATAATAACAGTAGTTTAAAAATAATTGATTACTACAATGGTCATAAGATGCAAAACGCAATCGAAACATACTAAGCATAACTGAAAGGAAAAAAAAAGATATACGTAATATATACATAATATATATATATATATATATATATATATATATATATATATATATATACAATATGTATTGCAGTATACTTTTAATATGAATTATATTTACATCTTTATTATAAACAGAAATAATATTAATTTTTTTTATAAATACATATGATTTATAAGAAAATAAATTCTTAAGTACTGAATATTCATAAAAAATAGCTACTCATAAAAACTTATAAAGAAAGATGAAGTAATCAAGAAAACCAAACATTCAAAAGAGGATAATGTACTTCTGTTCTAAAAAGCAGTAACATTATTTTTTGTTCTAACAGAGTGCAAGAAATATTAAGCTATGCATTCGTTTTAAAACATTTTTTTAAATAAAAATATTTCATTAATGCACTCAAAATAGTGAAAGTAAGAAATTCACCATTTCTGTGAAATATACATATTGTGCTTGAAACCCTTTGAACAGGGCGCATAAAAATAAAATTCAAATTAATTCTCAGGCAATAAAGTTACTTACATGATTACCGGAGAGAAGTAGTTATTATCCAAAAAATCTCAACTGAATTAAATCTGTGATATCTTATGCTGTTTTATATATACTTGAACTGTATTGTTTTGCCTGTGTGATAATACTGAAGTGAGCAAATTATAAAAAAGTAATAATAGCTATCGTCCTTTAAGCAATAGATAAAATAGGCAGAAGATAAAAGCAGTAGTGAAAGCAGACGGTTTTTTCCCCGCAGAGGGTTCAGCGAATCAGAATCGTGCAGCATAGCAACATTGTCATGTCTTTTAATCTTTTAAGATATGGATGCTCGTGCAAATGCTTATTTCAAAAGAACTAAAATAAGTTTCCGAGATACACCATGAATAAGAAACTGGTATTAAAAGTGAAACTAAATTGAATGTAAAAATGGAAATGAGACGAAAATAATTTAATTTACAATTCCACATTCTGTTTAGTCATGCATTTTTCTGTCTCTGAAGTTTCATTTCCACCTCTTACTTCTAAGTATAAATGAAAAGTATTAAAAATGAGTTTGTAAGAAAGTATTTTATAAAAGGGCACTAAAAAGATTTAACTTCATATTTTGTTTCAAAATTGCTAATTACTGAAAAAAATACCTTATATATCTAATTCCTTTAAATAACTTATAATTATTCCATGAGTGAATATGCTTTTTCTGAGTCCATTAAGTAGAGACACAAATTTTTCAGTTTAAAAATTTCTCAAGAGGGAAAAAAAAAAATTCCACTTTCTTCTGATTTAATAGGACTGCTTTATACATAATCAATGCACTTCGTATTTTCAAGCAGTTTTCTGGTGACTAAATCAGCATTACATTTAATACATACTTGTACCCATTGTTTATTATTGTTGTACTTAGAAGTAACACGAGGGCTATTGACAAATCGCCTAAAGGGCTTGGAGCAAAAAAAAAATATCACCCTCCCTGAAAAAACTTTGAATACTCGTAAGATTTATGTATAAATAATTACGTAAGCAATTCAATTAAAATAATTCCTCCAAAATAGTAATAAAAAAACCGCATCAGAAGCATGAAGACAGATCATTAAAGTACTTAAGGGGAGTATGGGTCGCAGACTGAGTAATTTTGAACAATGATCAAGTATCGAAGATGACACCCAAGCTGGCGCCACACTCTTATAACTTCCACAGTATCCTGAAAAGAGGGTTTGAGAACTAATAGATTTAAAGTGCATGCCCAGCTACATGAAGGTTATTTAGAAGCATCATTCTCGAATCCAATACTCGACTGAAACAATGCTAGTTAAGCGCTTGCGACTAAGTCCTCAGCTACCGCGGCCATGCTAGCAAGAGGACTACGAAACGAGCTATACTCCATTTTTAAATCAAAAATGGACTTTTCTAAAGTTAAATGTGAGTTAAATATCGAAAATTGTCATTTGTAAGTACTTAAGTGACTACTGTGAAAAAAGTGACAAAGCGTTTTTTTCTTTTCTTTTCTTTTCTTTTTTTTTTTTTTTTTTTTTTTTGAAAAGCGAATCCAAAATTCAAACCACTCACGTGTTTTGAAACTCATGAGTAAAAATTTAAGGGGTGATGGAAAACACCTAAAAAATCAATTTACACCTTACAATGCGCAGGCGAAGAGATAGCAGTGAACTACTAGACGACGCAGAATTGGAAAGCATAAATCACAAGTTTTTCTACACATCGTCATTTCTACCGTGGATTTCATGAGGCATGGCGACGTACAGTGATCAGGAAAAGGCCATGCCTCCTAGAATTCATGGTAGAAATGACGATGTGAAAGAAAACTCGTGCTTCATGCTTTCCAATACAGAGCCGTCAAGCAGTTCATAGATTGCTCTGGACACAAGGAGAAAATGGCATGTTAAGATGTTTCCTATCACCCATTAAATTTTTGCACGTGAGTTTGGAACAGCCTGTATTTCGAACATCCTGAAATTAAAAAAATTTCAGATTCAGAGACTAACCCATTGGAAACTCAAAGCTGAATGAATTCATTTTGCGCAAATTTTTATTTTTATTTTTTGTTAAAAATTAAACCTTAAAAGCAAAATCTTTATAATAATGAGACTTACTTAATTGATTTTGCTAATTTCGGGATTTTTCAAGGAAAATCGGATAAATTATAAGTGGGGCATGTTTTCAAATAGAAAAAACATTTATTACATATATACAGCTTAATATTGCATACTTTTTTTTTTTATCAAATTCAAAATTATATTTATTGTTTTAAGTAATAGTTCTAATTTATTTCTAAAATTGTGAAAAGTGTAGAAGAAAAATTCCTCCTCATGTATATATTCAGATTGATTTCCCATATTCATTAATTTCTCTTTTTCTTTCATTTATGTATTCAAACTTAAAATAAGCATACAATAAAATAAAATCATATATTTACCGAATTATAAATGCTTCAGTCAAAAATGTTTCTTCCAAGCGGTCTTATGATTTGCAAGTTTTCGTATTGAATCAACATTTTTCCAAAATTTGTTTAATTATGGACAGGATTAAAAAAAAATGTTTTAAATTCAACCTTTTTTCTTTCTTGTATGAAACTGAAAATTAATATTCATTCTTTAATGCGTTATTTTAAACCCATTATTTGGTTTTAAAAAACTCTCTTGATATATGCTGCCATCTATCTTTCCTTTTACTATTTATCTCTCTCAAGAACAAATGCAATATTTGGGATATTTCGAGCTGCCATCTAGTATTCTTATTTAGAAGTAATCGTAATACTCACGTTCAGTTAATAAGATTTTTTCATAGAAAGACAAAAACAAAAACATTTACTTGTTTTGGGTAGATTCGGAGTAAAATATAGAAATAAAAGTCATAAGATAAATCAATTTTTTTTTATTTATATTGATTATATAGCTCATTGTAGATGTAAAAATCATTCAAATCATTCCAATCAATCATTGAAATCATAAGAATCATGAGTTCAAAGAAATGTGTGTGTGTGTACTTTTAGTAAAAACTTGAATTTTATTCAGTAATCTTTTAACCATTTTTTCTTAATCTGTTACGCGTGTTAAGAAGAGAACTCACAAAGATTTTGAAGCGGTCCTGAAGTGTTAATTCACACTTTTCATCATTTTTTTTTTCAATATTTTTTTCCAACGCAATACGAAACTTTCGATGACATTAAATTTCTGATATTTTATGAAAAATATAATGTCACTGACGGCTGTATTTACCGTGAATTCGACAGGACTATGAAACCTGGAGTTAAGAAACCATGTTCATGAAAAAGTAAACCGCCGTTTTAAACATCACTTCATAATTTTGTTTTTAACTCCGGTTACGTAACTGTGAGTTTCCTAACCTGCGGTTATTGATTGAATGTCATGGTGAAAATAGAACCCGTGGCCTCGACTGATTTGTTTACATGGTAGCCATTTTCATATTTTGTACACATCAACTTTTTCGTTTAAATATATTTATTATTATCATATTTCTTGCATTATATATATACATATATATGAGGGGAGGGTGTATAAATGGCAAGAAATAATTGTTAAAATGTAGTTCGCTAAGCTTACTTCTGGCTTTGGTTAGTATACTTATGATGAAAGTTTAAACGTAATTTTTTGCTCTAGAAAAATATTTTTTAAAACTATTAACGATTGTTGAATTATTTTTATCTTTACGTTTTGATTACACTTATTTTGTATACAAAAGCATAGAAATTTTTGTTTTATAAATATTGGTGTGCATCATTAGACCATCGGTTGATTCTAGCTTGTAAAAAAAAGGCTTCAATATTTATGCCGATATTGTAATTATTCTAAATTGTTTGAATATAATTGTGAATAAGTAAACCGTGAATAAGTATTTATGAATTATAGTATTCTTCGTGTGTAAACACTTTTTATTTATCATATATATAATTGAGCTGTAGCATTTCATATTGTGATTAATGATTTAAAAAATTGAAATTTTGTATTTTGTATTGTAGTTTTTATTTGTTGGTTATGTATAAAGTGCATTGAAGCCCCCACCCATGGAGAGGTTTGCAAATTTAAAATTCGCCAAATTGGTGAATTTTGACAGGGTGACGTAGACATAATGAATTCCGCAAAGCGCTAAAGGAATTTGTAGTAGTTTTGATATTTTTAACAGAAAATAGTAAAATCAACTTCGTTCAAATTCGTCGAACGTCCCCATCCTTTCAAACTATTTCATCGGTTTACTATACCAGGGTTTTTCATATTCAGATGAAATTAGTCCAGAAGTCATACACCAGTCGCGATGTAGTTGGTTTCCTTTAGAATTCAAAGAAATTGATTAATTTAAAAATGCACTCGCTCATGTCAGATATTTTTACAGAGAGCAGAGAAGAAATAGAGAAATAACAAAAAGACGTAAATAAAGTAAGATGCTAAGGGTGGGGGCTCAAAGGTGGAACAAAAAGGGCAAACAAAATCAATTTAATCATAAATTGATTATAATGTTTTGGAAAGGAATCAACAACATTCAAGTAAATATCTTAATCATTCTAAGCTACCTAAAAAATATATATAAATACGAAGCATTGTTGGGAAAGAAAGCCGTAATGGAAGGTGGAAGTTATGGTTCTAGACTAGTGTCAATGTATTTTCTGGCATTCAGTGTCCCATAGATGACATGAATGCGACCATTGTGATTTGCTGACATGCATAACCAAATCATAACACTAAGTGTGTTCTTCGTAGTTGCCTGAATGTTGTAAGGATGGAGCTCTTCTCCTATTCTACGCCTTTCATATTTTCTCTCATCACTACCGAATAATGATATCTTAGTTTCATCGCTCTATATAACTTTATATAACTTTTGACCACTGATCATTTGCCCAATTAATGTGTTCCTTTGCCCACTGAAGTCTTTTATTTTTTTGCATAAATTGAGATAAGGCTTTTTTTCATGGAATTCTACATTTTAGTTCCATGGAATTTTACTAAATCTACATTGTTAATCTTCCCCTGATTGTTCTAGAATTGTGAGAAACATTACTATTATTACTTCTGATGGCTGTTAATCACATTCTTCTATCCTGAAAGGATAACCTTTTTATTCTTCTGATATTAACAGATATGATGCACCTTTTTCGGGCTTTTCCTGTTCTGCTTTTTCTTGAGTTTGCCTCCCGATATCGTAAAAGAAAATTTCGGACTCCAGATGTAGTCAGTGAACCACCCACACATCTTGCAATTTCAGCATAGGAAATACCACTGTCTCGTAACACAATAATCTTACACCTCTTTCTATATATCTAATCTACTTTTTATTTGATGTCATTTCTTCTTGACTAAATATTAAAAATTTATTAACAAAGATTCCTTTTGTAATTTCATTACAAAAGAAACAGTCTTCCTTCTACAGAGCACAGCACAACAATAACTTGGCGATGTATTTATCTCGTGTTTACAGAAACCTGAGATTTCTTTTATTCGGAATGAGTAATGTTACACAAAGCTCAAAAATTACTTGTTTCGACTGTAAATTTGATATCAGCTACTGCTGGCCATTACTAGCATTTAACTGGATCCCAGAACAAGAATAGAGATTAGTCTGGAAAGTTATTCATTACAAACCACTTTATAACTATGTATGTGTTTTAGTTTAAAACACATATAAGTTTTTTCGTATTGTATATATTTGAACTTTGTTTCTTGTTTTGAATTCAATATTGAATTTTCTTTAAAATGATATATACGACTTATTTCATTTTATGAAAGGTAACAATTTGTATAAGCAAAGAAATTTAAGAAACATAAATATTTTCAAAAGTTTCCACAATTTTGGCCCCCACTAT
>BMAW01070881.1:18951-74028 GCA_019974015.1 Nephila pilipes | reverse complement strand
AGGCGTATCACTTTTGGCGTACCAGATCACTTTTCAATTTTTTTATCATTTGCTTCAATTTTAATTATATGTAGCTTAAATATTTTCAATTTAATAATTAGTCGTTTGCTTTCATTTTAATTATATGTAGCTTAAATATTTTCAATTTAATAATTAGTCGTTTGCTTTCATTTTAATTACATGTAGCTGATATAATATTCAAATTCATGATTTATTGTTTCCTATCAGAAAAGTTTACTATAGCCCATTTCTCGATAATTTTAATTCTTATATATTTTATTGAGTAATTTAATAATATTTATAAAAAAACGCACCTTGAGTGGCTAAATCTGTTCCTTATAAGACTTTGCATAGAACTTTTTAAATTCTTTTTTAATTGTATTTTGCATCGACAATCATAATGAGTTTGAGAAATCGGTTAACGTTATGTTAATCCTATGGAACTTCTTATTTCCTCCTCAAAACTACTCTACTTTATTTAATTGAACACAACAAAGTGCACACGGTGGAATAAAAATAATCAAAGTTTTAATGGAATCACGTTTCTCTGCCGATTTTTAAAAATACTTTTACGTCTATTTTAATTATTCGTTTGCGGTATTTCCGGTGTTTAAAAAAATTCCAAAAATTAAGGAAAAGTTTTGTATTTTATTACTTTCAGTATTTTTTTGCTCTTCCGGTTGCCCTTTATTGTATCCATATAAGTAAAATATTCTAGATTTAAGGAAGAAAGTAGAAATTCCATAGGATTAAGGCGTCTCAGGGGTGTTCGTCTGCTGAACACGTGCACAATTTTGTACAATTCATTGAAATTAAAATTAATTACTTTAATATGCATGCTTTATAAAGGAATGAGATTTCTAAAAGATGTAAAATAATTAAAACATAATGTCATTTTTTTATATTATGAGCCCATGAATATAACGAAATTTTCTCTTAAAAATATTTAGTGGCTTTCACTGCATGCAAGATATTTTGTACACAAATGGTTCTAATGACTTGTAATAAGTTGATTTATAAAGTCAACTATACCTTCCTTATTGTGTACCTATTATGCAAATGAAAAAGGGTTTTAAAAGACTCTAGAATAATATAATTTCCCTACTGTTTACTCCGATATCTCTTTTATTTTTTTTAATCGTTTGTTTTGATCCGAAAGTCTTAAAAATGATTCCACATTTCTTTTGAAGATTCCAAGTTTACCATCACCCGCCAATGAAAAGCCTACATTTCAAAATAGTTTTCTACTAATTGTCTCTAAAATAACAGCTAGTATTTGACATTCATCATTGTAAATGCTAGTTGCCAGATTTGAGGCAGTCTCTGAAAATTGAAGATCAGAACCAATCGACTTTAGGCAACATTTCGAAATCAACAAATATAGACTTTTAATTTGGTTGTTCCTCTTGATAAACTTCCTACTAATACATCCCAATGCTTAAGAACTTTAATGTGGCTTAGTTTTTATTAACGTCGCACTAAAAGCAACACGAGGGCTATAGGCGACGGACCTAGTAATTTTGAACCTCGGTCAGGTGACGAGAAGGACACCTGAGCCGGCACACCCTCCCTCTTCTAACTTCTACACCACGCCAACGGGAGGACTTTGGGCCCCGACAGATTTGAAGTGCATCAGCCCCGGCTACACGGCGAATCTTCAGCAGCCGAGGATCGAACCCGCGACTGAACGAAGACCACCGGCCACGAATACGAAACCAGGACCACTAGGCTACCGCGGCTACTCTTTAATGTGGCTCATAAAGCAAAATAAACTGAGACACACGTTGAATTCGAAAATAGGTGGGCGTGAAATGTCCACTTAAATACTAATTTTACCAAAAGACACTGTACAAGTGTTTGAATAACTTTTGAAGTTTTTTGAGTATAATCAAATGGTTGGTATCAAATCGTTCAGCATAAAATTACGAATAACATACGCTTTCTAAAAAGTGAAAAAATTTTGAAGTTTAATTGGCTTGTAGATAGTAACCTCGATAATTTCAACTTTAAGTCATAAGATTAACTTATGTTATATTCTGTTTGTTAAAAACTTCAAGCAGTCTATTTGGCAAATTTTGATTTATCAGAGTAAATACGATTTACAATTTTGAATCGCTATAACATGACGAATATATGGGATCTTTATGTATGGAAATCAGAATAAAATAAGGAATCCTTAATATTTCAAGTTCTAAATTCTGCCGAAAAAGGAATAAATCTAACTTATTCACGAAATGCCAACACCCTCACGAGGTTGTAAAAATGAATAATTAACCGAAATCCAGAAAATGATAAAAGAATGTCTAAAAATATGCGCTTAATCATACAAAAGAATTCCAAAACAAAGTGCTGCGGACACTGTAAAAATCCATATGTTGATTTCACGTTTCCTGTGATTGATTGTGAGTGTCAAAATAATGGTGGAGCCGAGAGGTGAGAAAATGTTTTGTTCTCGAGAGTTGAGTCGTTGAACGATGGGAAGAAATCCACGTGCTGTCACACTAAATACCCGGATGCTCGATGTTACTCGCAAAAAAGAAAAGTTCGAGCGTTTGGAGTAACTGGAGTTGTACGTTAAAATGTTTCTGTTTGCGCGTTGTAATTACTGTAGAGTGTCCGAAATATTTTAAAGGGTTATTTTCTTAAGTAAATTCTGATATTTTTGAATGGGAAAAATTCAAAAATTTAGAACTTTGAACTTTTTATAGATATTTACATCAATTCGATGAAAAATAATCATTTAAATCCTAATAATCACAAAATTAAAACCACGGACAAGACTTTACCAGGCATTTCAAGAAACAGTGATAATTAATCGTGTATTTCATTATTATTAATTAAGTTACTTATGTGTTGGATTCAGACTTCATATATTAAAATGATACTAAAACGGGTTTATAACAATTTTATCTGTTGTATCTTACACTCAAATTCTTACTTTCTGTAGTATTTCTTTTTAAATTTAAATTCCGGTGTTTAACGACATAACGTTACGTATATTTTTCCATACTCTATTTCATAAGGTAAATTTTTGTTTGTTACGAAGTTGTGCCAATTAAATACCAAGACTGACGCTATAAAACATTTCATTTGGACGTCACACATATTTACTTATTATCACTCATCCCTACAATATCAATATAAATCCATCCTCTATCCCTACAACGCTCCATGTGAATTTTCCATTGTTTGAAACAGTACTGAAAGTCTTCTGTCAACTCTTTCAAGACGCGTGCCACTTTCTCCTACACAGCTTTAATGGACTCAAATCTGGGTCCTTTTAAAGCAGATTTCACCTCTGGAAACAGACAGAAGTCTCATGGCTCAAGATCCGGCAAATGAGGTGGATGGTCTTACACCGAGATGCTGTACTTGGCTGGAAGCCTCTTGACAAACAATATGGAATGAGGCGGCGCATTGTGGTGGCGGAAAAATTTGCTGTACGAATTTTTTGTGAATTCTTACAGTCTCAGCAATAGCATGAATACTTGACCGACTGTCAGATTGTACCAGAAGACCTATTATTTCAATATTGTCATCCGGTTTTGACGTGGAAGGGCGACACGGGCGTTAATCATCTTCAAAGACTTATCGGCCATCTTGAAAACGCTTAAGCCGCTTTAAAACACGTCTACGCGATGAACACTCATTGCCATACACTTCTTTCAATAAATTATGATTTTCAATATCCTTTTTTTTTAAATTTCATGAAAAGTTTCACAACAATGGGTTGCTCTGTTGTTACACTTATCATTTTTTCTGTGAAACAAAAAAGAAATTACTCAAATGCGAATGAAAGCTACAGCTATACTGATTTGTTTACAGAAAGCGATTGTCCCTGAATTCGAAAGAGAAGGCTTCACGCTAAATATCAGTTGGAGCATGCGTACTTTTTTTTATAGTAGCATCAGTCCCATTATTTAATAGCCACAGTCCAAAAAACATGTACCTTACTGTTACTTTTACATAAAGTGTTTATATCTAGTTATTATATTTAATTTTCTTTTATAATCGATGAATTTATTTTATGAGGCATAATCATTATGTTTTGGTTTAATGAATGAACGCAATTTCCTTCAAGTTTTAAATTTAGCAATTCTAACAAATATTTACTTTCTGAAGAATCTAAAATAGTCAAACTTGAAATAAATGCAGGTTCAAAAACAAATTAATGAGAAGCAATATCGTCTGCCTGAAACTATTATGAAATAAACTGTTCAAAACATGAAATAAGGTGGAATCCATCGAAATATTTATGCATGTGTGCCCACTAAAATGCAAAGCCAAACTTGGAGTCCACGTTATCTTCCGCTAAAACCATACCATTAGTTCTCGCTTCTGACAATAATTCTCAACACGTTTTTCAATTTCATAAATGCTGTTCAGAACATTATAAATTTAGAATATATCTTAAAAGAAATAAAGAGATATTTTTAACAATAAATTCGCTTTATTTTATACTAACAGTTTCAACTTTTTACAAACACTTAAGTTATTTAAAAAAAAAAGGTGTTTTCAAACATTCATGAAAGGTTCTGACATTTAAATCCTACAGGTATATTTATCAATTTTTTTCACAGAGATCATCAATCAACATGATTGATGTCTTACATAGTCAGCGTATTTCGAACATAATCAGCGTGTTTCCATGTGTCAGCGTGTTTCGAACGTATAGTCACAATTTTGATAGAATTTAAAATTCCAATTTAAATATATTATATCTTAGATATTTTGAGCTATTATTCTCATTTTGCATCACCTTTTTTAGCATAAATATTATTTATATGTATATTTAATCACTTTCAGTTTCGAATAATCATTTACAGGTAAAGTTAATTGAAAATTAAATTAAAAATGATCGAATAATACGTGAGAATTCTTTTTAGAATCGCGAATTATATATTTCGACATTACAAATATTCTAAAAAATGATTCTTATTAATATTATCTTTTTTGAGCAAGAAATGAATTATATACATATTTGATTATCTTGAATTATGAATTATCATTTAATAGTAAAGTTAAAAGAATGTTTAAAAAAATCGAACAATAACTGAGAATTCATGTAAGAATTGAATTATATATTCCAACAACGCAGATATTTTAAACTCTGATTCTTGTTTTGTATTCCTTTCTAAAACAAATAAAGATAATTTACATGTATATTTGATTATCTCCAATTACGAATTGTAATTTAATTGTAAAGTTAATAGAGTATAAAATTTAAATCGAATAACATATGAGAATTTAAAAATTCAATCAAATTATATATTTCAGCATCGCAGACATTTTAAATTATTATTCTTATCTTAAATTTCCCTGAATGTGTATAAATTTATTTGTATATATATTTAAAAACTTCAAATTATGAACCAACTTTTAATAACATTAAATTAAAAAATCAATATACATATGTGAATTCATATAAGAATCGAATTAAATTTTCCCTAAGGGAACTTTCTTCAAATATTTTATTGCAACTGATAACAATTTGTACTCTTTCATTTATTTGACGAAATTTAAATTTTAAAAGAATATTTTATTTTTATATTTTTGGATCTTATAGAATATTAAAATTGTCAAGTTATTAATCATCTAGTATGATATTCTAGCTCAAACAGTTACTAGACAAACGTTTTAAAACATCTTAAATCCCACGAAATTAAGTCTAGTGAAATTGAATTCCCAATCCGCCAGCTATTTATCTGTAATTCTGAGTCTGAAATACTGCGGTAAAAATGTTGCCATAATTTTTTTATAATCTAAAATACTTTCCAGAACATTATTAGTCAAGAAATAAAAATTGATATAAAATGCAACCAACTTTTCCAAGTCAACGATTGTTGATTGCTTGTTGTTTATTGTTGTTGTTGGGTTGGCGACGTAAGTTGGGTTGGCGACGGATTGACCTCGATAGCCTGTCGTGGACTAGAGGCAGCAGGTTTTCGTCGAGTCCTGCGTTCGAGCCTTGATGCCATTTTAGACGTGCCGTGTAGCCGGGACGGATGCACGTTAAATCTGCCGAGGCTCTAAGTCTTCCATTGGCGTGGTTTAGGAGTTAGGAGAGGGAGGTGCCAGCCAAGGCATCATCTTCATCACTTAAGACCGAGGCTTAAAATTTCAAGGTCCGTCGCCAATAGTTTTGTGTTCCTTCTAGAGTTACGTTTACAAAATCACTCAATCAAACGATGGACTTCGTCATTTGGAATCACGGTTCATGTGACATATATGCTGATGTCTAACTCTTCAAACTTCCATTCCCTACAGACGAGAGGATATTGAGTTTCGAGACCATGACTCGATGAAAGCAACTATGGCCAAGACATTGGACCAAAATCCCTCGACCATTTTATTCAAAATGAAAGCGAAAAGCTCAGGACTTTCGACAGAGAAACTCGTTTTTATCTATGAGAAATCGAATGCCATGAACATAATTTAAATTGATACCTCCATCACCACACTTCCACGCAAAGATTCCAGTGGGTTTGTGGAATAGTTGACCACAATACACATAACTCTAATTATTCCACAAAAAGTTTTCAGTAGTACAATATGACAACCTCGAATCTTAAGGTGTAAAGTTCGGTGTTACATCCTTCTGCTGTCACTATTAATTACTTAAATAGTCACTAATTAATAACCTAATGAATAAGAATTCACACACGGGAGATGAGAAAGTTATTTTATTCAGTTCTATGAATAATCAACAGTTCATCCTAATCCTACTCTCTCAGTAGGAAAGGTCCATATAAATGTCTGAACTAACGTTTAATATTTTGGCATTAAATAGTTATGGGCCTTTTGGAAAGCGAGGACAGTTATCCTTGAGTGCCAGTTAGGATAGTTATCCTTGGGTATTTCGAACTCTTGAACACTGGGTCCCAGAAAAATGACAGGTTGCTTTTTTGTCGTGAAAGAGAGGCACCGCACACTCCCCCTCCAGTACCATCGTGTTGATAGATTAGAAACATTCTGCAAAGAAAGTCGCTTTTCCTGATATTCATCCTCTTCCAGAAGAATTGAGTTTTGCGTAGAACAGTTTCCATTTGGCATCATCGGCTGTCTCGAGCTGAGTGACTGGTCTCCTTGAAGCGTGCGCTATACCTGGTGTATCACTAGTTGCGATTTTATGTGCGGTTGCTTAATTAGACCCGCAGAGGCAAGTAATTTTGCGTTGATAAGTTTTTTAGTTTCTACTGAATAACACCCTTGTGTTAGAGGCAACTACCTTCTAAAGCCTACTCATTGACTATTCTCTTTTCGCTCATTAATTTCTTGGACCTCCCTTTGAAGTCGAATATTGAAAATTGATTGAAGAATTGTGGATTACTTTGTAAAATTGTCGTAACAAGACATGGCTATCATATGCAACCAGTAATTCGAGGCTGTGCTGCCATCTAGTGTTCAAGTCCTGTGTCACCACTTTGGCGTTAGATGTTTTCAACACCGAGGAGGAGAAATAATTGTTGATCTTGGAGTGCCCGATGACGTTTTGAATTCTTGACTACTAGTTCTGAAGAAAAGTTGACAGGTCACTTTTTTTGCTGTCCCTTTATCAACTAGGCCAAAAGAAATGTCCCAATCTGGCTAGTTAATAAGGCGTTTCAACTTTTGGCATTGTTCTTGAAAAGAGACGCCGCAACAAAGAAGTATCGATTTTACCGAACCAATAGGGGGAGAGTCCTTTAGATGATTTATTGATGAGGGTTCGAATCCTTGACTCTTTGTAGATTCTCTCCGAGTTCACTACTAAAACTCCTTACTCAACACAAATTTGACACAGGTGACTTTTATTGATAACTACATTTCACTTTCTCAACCTCCAAGCAACTTCGTATTAAACACTGCCAATATATGCATCTCCTCTATTGCATTTCAATAACTGTAATGAAATTTGCATAGGTCACGTTTTGTCCATTGGCCAAGATATTCAGATTGAAACATCATTTAGAGTCCCAAAGTGTTAATTGAGGAGAGGGGTCGTGTTAAAACCCACATTATAACTCTTCTGCTTCCATGTTACGCAGTGACGTTCGCAGATATCCATTGGATGGGGGTGTATATCGTCATCACTATTAAAGAAGCAGTTCCTTTAGTTTATAATTACCCAGCCAATCACCTCCACAAATAAATGATTCGCTGAGATGGATATTTTCGAAGACCAGGTTTCAGGACAAATACCAGGTGTGACAATTCAATAACCGGACTGCGCATGCCATAGCCATTAGGATTGGTATGGAAGAGTGGTAATGGAATGTAGTTGACCTTGATACTTCCGGTGCTGGTGGAGCGTTATGTATTCCATCCCTCTATCTAGTTCAGTCTGTTTTTCCTCCTAGTTTGCGTAAGACGTTTTTGCGTCGAAGTGTTGCGATCACGATAAGCTTAAAAATCGAGCAGCGCAAAAATTTGGAATTCCTCGTGAAATTAAAAAGGAAAAAAAAAAAAAACTGAATGTTTTACAATGTTGAAGGAAGTGTTTGGAGACAATTGCATGTCACGTAGTCAAATTTTTGACTGGCACAAACGATTTTTGGAAGGTCGGGAGGTTATTGAAGATAATGAAAGTTCTAGTCGCCCTGTGACATCAAGAACTGATGAAAACATTAAAAAAATTAATATAATTGTACACAAAGACATACGTTTAAGTGTTCAGATGATGTCACATATTACGAACATTGATAAAAAGAAAATAAGGAATTTTTTGACCAAAGTCTTACATACGACGAAAGCTCGCGCAAAATTGGTACCTTAAAACCTGACATGCGAGCAAAAATTGAACAGGTAAAACATTTTCTCTGACATTATGGAATGCTTCACTGAAGATCCTGAACTGATAAGAAATGTCTTCAAATGTGACGAAACATTGATTTTTCAGTACAATTCTGAAACTAAACAATCCATGCACTGGAAACCCCACCCCCCCACACACACAACGCCAAGGGCCAAGAAAGCTCGAATGAGTAAGTCCAAACTGAAGGTATTGCTCATTGTTTTTTTTTCTTCGATATTAATGATATCATGATTGAACGGGTACCTCAAGGTCAAACGGTAAACCAGCAGTGCTACACTGAGGTCCTGAGAAAGCTTAGAGAAAGAGTGAGGAAGAAAAGGCCAAATCTGTGGAGCAACAACGCGTGGATTTTGCACGAAGACAACGCCCCAGAGGACAATGCGCTCTCTGTAAACCAGTTCATGCCAGACAACCACATTACTGTGCTCGAGCATTCACAGTACTCGCCAAATCTCGTGACGTGCGACTTCTACCTGTTTCCAAAAGTGGAAAATGTATTGAAGGGGAAACATTTTCAGTCTGTAGAAGAGATGAAGGCACAAAGGGCAGACTTACTGAAGAAGGTGACACCTAGTGACCTGCAGCACAGCTCTAAGCTGTGGAAAACTAGTATGCTGCGATGTATTGATAGGGAAGGGGAGTACATTACAAGGAACTTAAGGGTATTTGTATAATGTTTTCAATAAAACTAATTTTTAAGACTAGTCCATTATTTAATTGTCACACCTCGTAGACCACTGTCTAGAAGAAAGGAATGTCTCCTGTAATTATTTCCTTAAGAAACTATTGATAGGGTGGGAGCATCTTCTAAGGGAAACACCTTCTTTTCTTCGTCTTCAAAAACTGACCCAGAAGAACATTTCAGAGACAGCAAAAACTTTTCCTTTCTCAGGAATTGGTTTTGACGGAATCCTTTCTTCCCTTTTTGACGAAAACATTTTTAAGTATAATAATAAATATTATTTGTTTTTAATCCTTTGAACATCTATAATAATATAATGAAAGGATTATTCAGAAATATTTCAATTTCTAGCAAACTTCTTCGGAGTGCATATGTCCAGGGACGGCCATCTAAGGGATGACATGTCCCCACATGACCAAGAACTAAAATAATATACTATTGCACATGAAAACTTGACAATATTCCTATAGTTGTCAGTACCATGTAAAGTTCATTTGATCGAAAATATTATTTTTGTAGATCTATAAATTTATCAAACTCATTATTGATTATGCGAGTGGTTAGTTTCTGTTATTAGATTAGGGGAACTCTCGAGTATCCCCACCTAAACTGAAATTTTTAGTCCAGCAAGTGTGCAGAACACTTAAATGCACTTGCTATATTAAACATCGAAAAGGACAATTGCACAAAATTGTAATTTTTCTGAGTTTCGTTTAGTTTTTGTTAACACCGATCTAGAAGCAACACGAGGGCCATTGGCGACGGACCTCGTAATTTTGAACCACGGTCAAGTGGCGAGGACGATACCTGAGCTGGCATCTCCTTCTCCTAACTTCAACACCACGCCAACGGTAGGACTTTGGGCCCCAACAAATTTAACGTGCATCAGCCACGGCTACACGGCGGGTCTTTGGCAGCCAATTATCGAACCCACGACTGAACGAAAACCGCCGGTCACGAATCCGAAACCATGACCACTTGGCTACTGCGGCCTGTAATTTTCCTGAAGCAATTAATGTATTAGTATAAGCAAAATACCCATTAAATAAACGTGCATTAAAAATATATGTTCGCGTTTGTATTTTTTTTTTCCTTCTTTTTTTACTTTACAAAACACACATTTAGGGCCCCAAATGGTTTCTTACAAAGATAGAAGGTATATAGTGAAGGCTCTCTTTATAGATTCAGCATATGTCCCTTTGCACAGCCCCCTTGAGAACACCATTGGTGTTACGTCAACTAGAGGTTTCTATAACAGAAAATACGATAAAAATATTTTCCAAACGTCAGCTTTCTTTCAGTAATAATTCAAATGTTTCTAGTCAGAACCTATATCGAAACTGTAAAGCTATATCAGAATATCTAGAAAACTTTAATGGAAAAAGAAACTACACGTAAATAGTGCCTCTAGATAACATCATGAGAGTACATCATCTTTGAAGTATTATACATATGTATGAACACCAAACTTTATTCTTAAGTAATGTTTCAAGGGCAAGTGAACATTTTTCATTCTGCTCTATCCCACGCTGTAAGCACTGTAACTTAGAAAGCAACTTATCACTGACTATGAAAGTAGAATGTGATGTGCGGGTTCTGTCAAAATGCATGATTTGTGATGTATCTCGACCGGGAAATGCTAACGCAGGATCATTTATTCCAAATATAGATTTGGAATTCTTGGCTCATGGAAAGGCATATAAATCTTTAAAAGAGGATTTTCAATTCTTAGCATTTCCTTATGTTGTATAGCAGAGGTAAAAAATCATTCACATACTCGATGTCATTGAATTTACTTTCATAAACAAATGAAGTTTAACTCATTTACGCACTGAAAATAGTTATCAAATTTGGTTCGTAAGTTTTGACCCCCAACCAATTTGAAATCTTGAAAGCAAAGTTCATTCTATGTAATTTCTACAACTGTAATTACTTCCGTACTATTTACTATTTTATTTATTTGAGTGCAAAAAAGTACATAAAAGAGCAAAAACATAATGAAAGTTTCTGAGGAATTATATAGTGCCTCCGTTTTTTAAAATATTTTTACCCTTATTTTAATGATTCGTTTGTTAGTCTCATGTCTTTCAAAAATGTTCTAAAATATTCTTAAAAATCGGAGGGAAAATATAATTCTGCACAAACCTTCGTTATTTTTTGCTCTTTCGGATGCAATTTTTTACATTCAAATAGATAAAATAATAAAAATTGGAAGTTGGTAGTAGAAATTCCATTAAATAAACGTTACGTTCTCTAAATCAAAATGGCTGGTGGCCGTCCACTCGCAATTAGTGATGTACATGATAAAGCGCATTCGTCACATAAGCCCATCATCTCAACTGCAAAGAGACAATGATATGTGTGCGTGTGTCAACAGAAACTACCCCAATCACCAAAAAAAAAAAATTACTCAATACTATAATTAGGGGATGTATACTAATTACAGTACTGGCTGGAAAAACCTTTCCTAATATATTGTTCAGAAAGTCCCTTTTTGTATCTTGATGATGATACTGGAGGGGGAGTATATGGTGGCTCTCTTAAACAGCGATGACAGAAATTAAAACCTGGTAATTGCAGACACTAGGGGAGAAATTCACTCAGGTTGTTTGTCAAAGACTACAAAAAAGATAACAGGAAGAGTCTTCTTCGGGCCGGCAAATTAAAAGTTCTAATCTACATCGTTTCTTCTCGGTTGGATAAAACAATATCCCAAAGTGGAGAAATCCTTAGATCGCTGAAAGACTGTAAAATGATCAAATTGTATTTAAAAAAAAGTATTGCCTTTTCAGTTATTCAATATTACTCGTTACAATTTCAAGTGTTAACATTTCATATTTATACTATTTTTAGAGCAGTCCATTATTTTCACAGAGTTTTCACTGAACAAGATAAATAAAATAAAGATTATTTGGCACAACTTCTCAAAAATAATCTCAGCAGAACTATTTAACAAAGTTTCGAAGATTCTTTTTTCTTTTATTTCTTTTTATACTCGCCGCCGCAAAAACAAAAAGAGGATAGAAAAAGATAATCTACAGATGAAGACATTTGATGAATGAGATGTCGGAAGTAGTTAAGTGAAAAAAACTTCAAAGTGTGAAGATGATGATGGAATGTTTAATAAATTACTTCAGGGGGAAAAAAAGTGTCTCAGATGAAGTTTCTTAAGGATTATAACACCGAAGAAATGTATCAGAAAAAATAAAAGTTTTTCTCTTCTTTATTTTTTACAAACCGAAGAACGTTTCAAAAAAATCACTTTACTAAATACTGCAAGGCTCTATCTATCATTGTCTGATTTCATAAAGCCTTTTTATGGAGGGTAAAGTAAAAATTCTTGAAAATATTTCTTTAAAAACTATTTGTATCTTAATTGTGGGATGTGAATGTAATTTTTTATTATCGACTCACTCAGAAGCATCACGAGGGCTACTGGCGATGGACCTCGTAATTTTGAACCTCGGTCAAGTGACGAGGACGACACCTGAGCTAGCACCCCTCTCGTAACTTCCACATCACGCCAACGGGAGGACTTTGAGCCAAGACCGATTTGACGTGCATCAGCCCCCACTACACGGCAAATCTTTATTAACCGAGGATCGAACCTGCGACTGAACGAAAACCACCGGTCATGAACCCGAAACCATGGCCACTAGGCTACCACGGGTCTCTACAGAGAGTGAGTGACAGTAAGGTTTTATGGCACAAGAGCCAAAGCAGGCTATGCTGCGCCAAACAATTGTTTGAAGCCTCGACAGATTCAACGAGCATCAGTTCCCTACTCAGTGGGTCCTTAATGGCATCAGGGCTGGAACCCCTGACTCGTCGAAAACACGAAGCGAGTTCGCGACCATGACCACTACGCTACCGTGACCACATTTCTTAACCGTTTGAGGGGTAGTATACAAAAAACATTAAATTTTCTTATATGAATTAACACATCGATCAATAACTCCCGAGACTAACCCAGAGATGGCGCTCGTAGTAAACCAGTAACCAGGTCTTTCTAGAGTACTAACCTTTGCTTGAAACGTGTCAAAATTTTAAGTCGATCGGACCAGGAAAAAGGTTTTTGAAGTGAAGTGAAAAAGGTTTTTTCCAAGTGGGTGCCGCGATTGCTTTCGATGGAACAAAAACAGCAACGAGTCGATGATTCAGAAAGCTGTTTATCGCTATTTACTCGCAACAAAAAAGATTTCTTGCGTTAAAAAAAAAAAAAAAAAAAAAAATAGGGGAGTGGGGAAAAAAAAAAAAAAAAAAGATTTGGAAAAGCGTTGGAACGATTGTATCACCCTAAAAGGTGATTAACAAAAGGTGTTATGTTGATGAATAAAAAAAAAATTTGCAAAACAAATGTTGTTTTCAATGTTAGACTCGGGAGTTATTGATCGATGTGTTAATAAGTTAATTTATCTGAATTCATCTGATATGACTTTAAAAGGACACAATATCAAGCGATAAAATTAATTTTTATTTATTTCCTGATTTTTAAACCCCGGTATAAATAATATACCACCGCCCCTCTCGGACATCTTATTTCTACACTCGTTGTTCCCTTGAAGTTCATGCACTCCTCCGAAGAAATAATAAATACTTTCATAAGAAAAAGTTTATCATTTTAGTTAATTTAGGAAAATATCAAGATCACAAAACACTTTTAAAAAATGAGAACTTTATGATGTATTTTTATTTCTATGAATGATTAATTTGTGCGAAGATGTGTGTTAATTAATTTAAGTATACCTTTTTTTATAGAAATATGATTTTCATTAAAGTGGCTTGTTCTAAGTAATGCAACAAACCTCTTTTTCTCAGTTTGCTATTTTCACACTTTCCCACAGGATTAAAAAAAATGTTTTGCATGCAGAGCTTTAAAATTTTACACGAGTGTTGTACTTGTAGATCTTTATTCTGTGAACCTCAATTTTGTTCATAGGGTGATTAGATTTTATTTTATAGCATGGTACATGAAAAAAAAGTTAGTAAATACAAACTTGATAAATTTTAATTTTTCAATTTTTTTTAATGTAAGATAAATTTAAAATTTGAAATTCACAGAATAAGGTCATTATTTAGCTTTAATTTGGTATAAGAATTATGGTTCTAGTGTACATCTTTCAAAAGTTATCTTGTGGGTAACATAAGGTAAGCTAATTTATTTTTTAAATTGTTGCACGCATATTTCGTGTTGTATAAGAAAATATATTGATTTAATAGAAGAATTTGACCCAATATTTTAAACTATATACTTTATTACACAAACTGGCAAAGTTTCATATTGAAATGAGCAAAAATTGTTGACTTATGAAGAATGGAAAAAAGAGTTTGTCGAAATGTTCTACTTTTGATTTCGAAAGGTACTAAGTCCCCTTAGTATTCACTGAAGGATAGTCGCTTTTTCTCGAATCACAGATTAACTTATCAATTCTAAATTAGGATCAATTAATAAATTCTTGGCTTTCTAATTCACTTTTATAATACAATCACTTCGCTGACAGCTAATTCTTATTCCAATACTTCTACCGTAAAATCCGTTTCAATACACAAAATTAATGGAAGAGATGGAACCCAAATCACAATTCTCAGTCAGCAAGTCGTTATTCTACAGCATTTATATTAATTCCATTTCATTTGTATATCATTATATCTATCACATCACTTCTATCTTCAACTTATTTACCTAATCACGCTTCATTCGGGTCGGAAAGAATTTGTAATGTTATGCAAATCAACTCAATAAAAGTCCCCGAGGTTAGGGAAGAGAAAATCGCGAATAACCCAACGTCACAGTTCTCGTAAAAAATATCTTGCGCTCAAAGCTGTAAAGTCCAATTCAATGCGGAGAAATCATGTGAAAACACGTGTTCTACCATTTTATTAATCAAGCTTTATATATTATTTTGTTCATCATGTAATAATTATGTATTAATTAACCCTTAATTATGCATTCGTTAATCATAAATTATGTATTAATCAATCATAAAATTATGTATTCATTAATCATATAATTATGTATAAATTAATCATAAAATTATGTATTAATTAATCATAAAATTATGTATTAATTAATCATAAAATTATGTATTCATTAATCATAAAATTATATATTAATTAATCATACATTATACATTAACTATGTATTATTATCACGCAAGCTTTTTGTATTAATCATTTAACCCGTTCTTTCTCTGCGTATCACGTACGATACACTCGCGTTTGCTCTCCTGTGCCCAGCGTATCACATTTGATACGCTCCGTGAGTGTCTTCTACTGCCCAACGTATCAATAGAGATACGCTTAAAGGGAACGTTTTATTTGACTTTTTTTAATATTACTAGATGGTGTTACATTACCGCGAAATCTATATAGATAGGTTATTTGGAATGTTGACCTTTGTTATATGGGCTTGGATTTCACTTCTGGGTATCAGGAGGAGTGGGGGAGGGGGTTATTGTTAAAAGCACATATTGCGGCGCGGTTCTTTAAAAGTAACATGATTTAAAGTGTGCACTTGCTTTCAGTTTACTTTTTTTCTGTCTTCTTGCTTCTTAGAAATTCGAAGCATAATTTATGGCCCTTTATGGGGGTTAGGGCTTTAGGTAGCAGATGCTCTCAGCTATTCATTTCATTCGGTCGGTTTTTATTTGTAGCGACAGTCATGACGAAAAGAAAGTATTTATCTGATACTGATATTTACTAAATAATGAATGAATCTGACAGTAATGTTAGCGAAAATAATCCAAATCTGTACATTAAAGTAAAAAAAAAAGGAAGAAAAAGACTAAGATTTGCTCAAAATCTTGCGTGAAGTGTCAGATTATGTGTGTAAGACATATGACATTGTACTATGCATTGATTTTTTTTCTTATAAATATATACCATACCGAAAAATAAGATTTATCTTTTATATCTATATATTCCATATAATGGTACAGCATTACACCATGAAATTTATGTAACATATGTAAATATATTTTGTATTTTCTTAAAAGTATGATTTTTTATGTAATTTTATGTATAAAACATTCAATTTTCGATTAAATCCTTTTTTCTTTTGTATACATTAAATTTAATGCATTCTGAATAATATATATAAAAACCAAAGTATTTTAATGAATAGCCGATTTTAGAGGAATTTTTTTCACGAATTAGGCTTATTATCTAAAATCATCTGGGCACAGCGTGACACTCCGCGGTAAGAAGCCGCCTGCCCAGAAAAGCACTTATTTTTTTCTCCCTCCGGTAGCGAAAGCTATTAATGAAGCGTTTCAGCTGTTATTGCCAGTATTAACTAGGGAGGATAGCAGTAATTCCTCAGAGGCCTCAAAGTTTTCTTCCCCCCTCTTAGGTACTTTTAACGATCATCAGAGAGTACTACCATCTAAGGCAGGATCATTTTTGTAACATGTTAGCTATTAAATAAAATCCTTTTACTACATTGCCATGTTTTTGATAAATTATTCTTTGACACGGAACATGAAAAGTGATTAAAGTTCTAAAGCACAAACTTAGTAACTTTGATTCACATGTCAGGAAACTTTAAATTACAGGCACAAATGCATAAAAATATTTCTGTATAAACTTATAAAGTATCAAAAGTTACTTCATTTACTTTCTATATTTACTGAAAATAATATTAGAAAAAATTATATCTACGAAATTTTATGCATTATTTACAAGTCTCCCGACCATTTTGATTTCGTGAATGTAATGTTAATCCTATGAAATTTCTACTTCCATCCTCACATCTTTACTATTTCATCTATTTGAACGCAATAAATCTCAACCGAAAGGGCAAAAAATAATGACATTTCAGCGGAATTTCTCCGATTTTTAAAAATACTTTGACCCCAATTTTAATCATTCGTTTGTGGGTTTTCCGATCTTTAAAAAAATATTCTGAAATGTTTTCGAAAATCGGAAAGAAAATAGAACTGTGCAGAAGCCTTCATTATTTTTTGCTCTTTCAAATGCACTTTTCTGCATTTTAATAGATATAATAGTAAAGTTTTAAGAATGGTCGTAAAAATCTTCAGGATTAACATTGCGTTCACGAATTTAAAATGACCGGTAGACAGGAGCTTAAACATAAAAAAGTAATTTACTAGTACGTTCGCGTGCAAACTTATTATTTTACTTTTTAATACTTTTAATTTCATTCATTTTATGCTCCAAGTTTTTTAAAGCTATTGTTAATTTCATGCATTTGTTTTTATCAAACAAGATAATCTCAAATCAAATTTCGAGAAAAGATTTCAATAAATTATACACAAACTACCGATATTAACACATTTTCAAAATCGAACAAAACATTTCCATTACCTTCCTTAGGTTATAATGTTTTCTGCGTAGATATATTGTTACAGCGTTAAGAAAAACGATTTATAGGTATTCAAAAAGTTCTAAAAATGAAGAAAACTCATTTTTTACTCCATTGAACTGAATTAATTGGAAATTTTCTTGTCATTTTTTTTTCATTTCGATCCTTTGTGCAGATTAATAGATTCCCACATCATCTAATACCTTTTTGTTGTTTACTAATCCGTAAAATATCTGATAAGTGAAGTGAAGAAAATCTAATGGATTCTCGAGAAAAGCTTTATTAAAAGTAAGCTTTATGCAAACAATTTAACCTTGTTTATCTAAGTACTCTCAAGATTTAGAAATGCCGGCATTAGAGTTCCATGCTCTTGCATAGAAATTACTTGATAAAAATGTTTGAAATATAACAGAAACTTTTAAGATGGTCGTTTCCTTAATTTGACCAATTTTTCATTGTCTCCCAGCATATATTGTTGCCAAAATAAAGAAATACAAAAGGGACATCTTCACAATTTTCATCGTAGCTGCATAAAATAGAAATCCATGCTAATGGTTCCCTAATGGTTCAGCGATAACTAAATTATGATGTTGCGTGTGTGTGATGAATTTATTAAATTAACATATTTAATTAATTCGCGGCAAAACGTCGTCATTGGTTAATTGAGACAGATTTAATTCAATAATTATCGACCAATATCTTAAGCCATTTTATTAAAATCTTCGAATAATTATTAATCAAAACACATTAAATGAAGCCCCGTTAGCACCCTTTAGCACCCATAGTAACTAAAAGGATTATACGAGGAAAGCTCCGAAAATAGGTTTCATCATTTTTTCTTCGCAAGGAAAATTTACTGCATATAAGAAAAAAACCATGTCATCATGAACTGTATACTTTACAATATTTTTCGACATAGTCGCAATTCACATTAAGACATCTGTTCTTAGCGTGAAATCGTATTTGATCATTCTAATGGTTGGAATTAATTTAGTTAGATTTTCTTGACTGACTATTTCTTGAATGATTATTTATCACGCGTGCCGCCGGTTGTCAAGGTCAACTGATCTCCCCCTCCAAGGGGTCGAAATACTTTTCATGTAACGCCGAAAAGTATTGTGAATAAGACTAATCAGTGAGCATTTTAAGCTACAAAGAGTTGTTGAGAGGAAGAGAAATTAGAATGTTTTTTTTTAACTGATGATTCGACGTGTTATTTCACTGTATTTAAAATCAGTCATAAAATAACAGAAGAAAAAAATAGTTTTTCTTAATATCTTATTCAGTTTAAAAACGGGGTATTTCAAGATATCTTTAAAATTGATCTATAACAGTTTTTAATTACTGTATTAGTCTTAGTATAACTCGATACTTTTTGATTAATCATTTCTTGATAAAATATTATCTCTCACAAAATGCGAGGTCTAGTAATAGAATGAAACAACTCTTTTTATTATTAAACCCATGGTTTAACGTCACTTAATTTTCTTCTCATGAATGCAGCCTGTGTTATTAATTATTTTAAAGAAATGTTTATCTGACTAAATTATATTTTCTTTGAATTCATAGAAGAAAAAAAAATGAATAGATCACATTAAATTCGACATTTGTTTTTCTTACTATCTATATAAAAAAATTAGGAGTTCCGTTACATTTGGGCTAACACGGTAATTCTTAACCCTTAGTAAAAATTTATAGCCACTCTAAAAATTGAAAAGAAAATTAATAAATAAAAATTTAACACAGTACAAACTAATTTTCTTTTTAAATTCTGTATTACGAAAAAAAATTACATTTCTTTTATTTAAAATACCTGAAAAATTAATGCTATAATTACCAAAAAAAATGAATATTTTTCTATCATTACTTATACGTTTGAAAACTTATTCGTTTTAGCACAGCCTAGAGTTATTATTTGAAGTTATGAATTTCAGGAACTAATTTGAAAAACTAACATCCCATTGTGATATAAAAGAGTTAATTTTCAGAACGTTCTTCAAATTTTTGGAAACTCTAGCGAAACATTCTCAATACTATGTGCACTATAACCACTTTATTTTTTTTTTAAAAAAAAATACTTAGAAAAGTAATAATCCGCTTTTAATTTTCTTACACAAAAGAAAAATGTTTTCGCAAGAAATTAAGATATAATTTTTCTGTTTTTCCTTTAAAATTAATTTTACAGGGTTTTCTTCACTTCATTAAGCTTCTACACTTTGATAATTTCTTATATTTTGCAAACGATATTTTTCTTCACTCAAATTCATATACTTTTTATTCTTCCTTTAAAAACTCAAAAAAAAAAAAAAAGAAAGAAATTTTAATTTCACACGGCCGATATGTTTTCTTTGTAATTCTTGACAACTTCCGACGTCGGAAGAATTAAAAGAAAATTTAATCCGGTGATCAAGCGAATCACCAGGGAACAACACAACTCGCCGAAGAAGCAAAAAGAATTCAATTAACTAGATTGCAGGATTTAAGTCTTCTCTTTTTCACAAAGCAATTATCTTTTAAAAGTACAAGGATTCCGCTAAATGATCAATAACTTCAGCAAAAGCCATGCAGTTGAAAGATCAATTATTTTACACTGATGAGAGCCCATTCCATTTAAAAGCAATTTAGGAAGTCAAGTCACAAATCGTGAACGGAGTGTATTTAATTCATTCCACTAATATTAAAGGTAGAATTGTCTGTAATTGTATTGTAAGGATTCAATGGACTTTAATAGATATCGTAATGCGCAAAAGAATTGGGAAATCGCAGAGAATTTGCGGGAATGATTTAAGCGGAAAAGCGTTATATATATATATATATATATATATATATATATATATATATATATATTCTGTTTACTGATATATTAAAAAATGAGTTAGAATTAATTTATCAGTAATAATTCGAGATAAAAACCAATATTCTTAAAAACAACGTTCTTAAATAGTGGCAAAGTTTATTACAAAAAATATTTGGCGGTATTTGCCAAATGTGGCTACCCTGGTTTATTTTGTAGACTCAACGTTCAGCCAAAAAAAATAAATTAATAATCGCCAAGTTTGGCAATTTATGAAATCGCGCCAAGTGGTTGGGCTAAATTGCATTATTAAAAAAATATTAGTTAAACTTTTTCGCAAATGTCTAAATATTGCATTGTTAGTCAAGAATTATTCCCAAAGTTTCAGTTCAGTTTAGTTTAGTTTTTATTAACGTCGCACTAGAAGCAACACCAGGGCTATTGGCAACGGACATCGTAATTTTGAACCACGGTCAAGTGACGAGGACGACACCTGAGCTGGCACCCCCTCTCCTAACATCCACACCATGCCAACAGGAGGACTTTGGGCTCCGAACAGATTTAACGTGCATCAGCCCCGGCTACACGGCGGGTCTTTGGCGGCAAGGATCGAACCCGCGACTGAACGAAAACCGCCAGTCGCGAGTCCACGACCTTGACCACTAGGCTACCACGGCCCTCCCAAAGTTTCAGAACTCTAGCTTGATGGGAAGGGGGTTAAATTAACGATAGAAAATTTGATGACACACTGATACACACACACACACAAAGTGAAATACATAAAAAGATTGTAATAAATTTATTAAAATATTTGAGAAAGATTGGAATGATATTACAGAAGATTTTGCTCCTGGGAAAAGAAAAAGAAATTATAGTGATTCAAATTATTGCGTTGGTTCTATCGAGTTTTCTCCTTGAAATAACACTTGGGGACTTTGGGCTTGGATAGTTTAGGGTGAAAATTTCTCCCAATGGATGAAACATGACTCATGTGAATTAGTTTTAGTTTAGTATTTATTAACGTCGCACCGGAAGCAACACGAGGGCTATTGGTGACGGACCTCGTAATTTTGAATCTCGGTTAAGTGACGAGGACGACACCTGAGCTGGCACTCTCCTTTCTTCACTTCCACGCCACATCCACGAGAGGACTTCGGACCCCGACAGATTTAACGTGCATCAGCCCCGGCTACACGGCGGGTCTCTTGCGACCAAGGATCGAACCCGCGACTGAACGAAAACCGCCGGCTACGAATCCGGAACCATGACCACTAGGCTACCGCGGCCACATGACTCTTGTGGAATAGATTAAAACTATTGATATATGGTGAACAGGTTTGACAAATTGCATATTTAGTGTAGAATTTTTGACGTTGGATGTTTTTCGATCGCGTGGCAGAGGAGGACAATTAGTTTACCTCGTAGGATCAGCGGAGTTTCGAATCCTGGTCCATTGTATCCGAAGAAAAGTTGCCTGGTCACTTTTTGTTGCGCTCTTGCCAACTAGATTAAAAGAGGCTTCCCTTACGACCGGTTATTAAGACATTTTAAAGCATTGGCGTCGCAACTCCCTCTCCAGTAACAACTTGCTGATACGAAGAGAATTATTATTTGAGAAGAAGATCGCTTTTACAGACATTACTGCAATTGATATATATCCCCTCCCTGCTGTATTGAATTTTTGATTTCAACAGTTTCGATTTCTCGCCATCAGCTGTTTCTAGAGTAGCGGGTCTCGTCGACTCGTGCGCTGTAGCTGGTCGTGATTTGTTTGCGGTTGTCTCAGTTAGACACTCAGAGGCGACTAAAGTAAGGTGAAAAGACGTCCCGCTTTTAGAGGGACCGTCCCGATTTTTAACAATTTATCCCGCGTACCGCGGAGTTTTAAGAAAGTCCCGATTTTTAGAAAGAATGCATGACAAGCTAAGGAACGGCGGGAGAACGGGAAGGGAATATACGGTTTTCGTCTTCCATGTAGCTATTTCACGAGGATATGAGCTTTATATTATTTTTGTCAATTTTATAATGTTAAATTTTAATAATAAAGATAACTGTTGAGAACTGATTATCAGGAACTGCTTATCAAAGTTCGCCTCGATCAGTCGCTAGAATTCGACCTCCATTGTTTGGACTAAATGAACAGTGGCATTTTTTGACATTGATAGAGACGGAAACATTTTATAGCTGCAAAATGAGAAGAGAACGCTTTTTACAGTTACTGAGATTTAATTCTTCTGGAGATTTGTTTCGCTAGCGATCTAGCATCATTTGGAACATTGATGCAAAGGAATTGCATCTCATACAAAAATTGGAAACGGAGGGGAATTTCAGAGAGGAAAAGGTTCAGGGTGTAAAAAGGAGTTTGTGGGTCGTCCACGAAGTAACGCCTTCTCATATTGAGTTTTGTAATTGTCTCTCATACGATACTCATCGTACTGCCTGCTAGTGCTTGTTATACAAGTGTTGTCAACAAATAAGCTATTCAGATGATTTAGGTAAGTAATTTATTTAAGTACCAAAGGTAGGTATTTTTAAGGAACCAATGGTAGGTATTATTTAGGTACCAAATTTCTAATGAAGAACCCCCCCCCGGCCATGGTGTCTCGCTTTTCAAATGTTAAATTAAATCACCTTAATTAAGAGACCTTTTGACTTCTGGTCTGTTAAAGAGAGCTGCCGCAAGTCGTTCATAAAAGAAGTGATCGAAACTGTATTTATTTCCATAATGATACTTTTTTTAAAAAATTAACTTTGATTATTATGCGCCGTGAAATATTATTATTATTAAACGTTATGAACAAGAATTATAATATCTGCAAATAGCATTTTTTTAAAGCCAAAACTCATATTTTTGTCCAAATTAATATAAATGTTCCATAGACAGAGAATAAAAAATGTTACACTAAAAATTTAAATAGAACAAAATATTTTCAGAATTGGGATTAATGAATCTGAATTCTAATACCATGAAATATCTCAGAGTTACTTCTCGTTACGTAAGAGTATACAAACAAATTACTTCTATTTATTAGCTTAAATTTAAAAGTATTTATGCTACTACTAATAATAAATGAATGTTGCGAAATTCAAAATCTCTATTCATACAATGTCTTTATGGAGAATGGACTTAATTTTTATTTACTTCTAGGTTTAATATGTGAGGTATGACGAAAAAATAACGTGACTGACGCTGCCACAAAAGAACTACGCATGTGCCAAATGCCGGCAACCGACCGCCGTTTAGCGTGAAGCCTTCTCTTTCGAATGCAGCGCCAATCGCTTATGTAAACAAATCCGTATACACGTAATCTTCGTTCGCATTGGATTTATTTTTGTTTTGTTTCACCGAAAAAATGATTAGTGAGCAACGAACTGTTGTGAACTTTCACACACAACTTGGAGAAATCGCTACTGAATCTTATAATTTGTTGAAAGAAGTATATGGCAATGAATGTGTATCTCATGCACGTGTTTTTGAGTGGTTTAAGCGTTTTCAAGATGACGGAGGAGACGTTGATGATGATTCAAGTTCGGGTCTCTGTTTCATGTCAAAACGGATGAAATTATCAAAAAAATCGTTCATCTGATCAATCTGACCGTCGGATGAGTATTCGTACGATTTTCGAGACTGCAAGAATTGACAAAGAATCCCTGCGGAAAATTTATCCACCAAAACAATACAATGGCTCATTCCACATTGTCAAAAGGTTTCTAGCCAAGTACAGCATTCCAATGTTAGACCATCCACCTTATTCGCCGGATCTTGCGCTATGCGACTTCTGTTTTCTAAGGTGAAATTTGCATCCAAAGGAACAAGATTTGACTCCGTTGAAGCTGTGAAAGAGAAAGCGGCACGCATCCTGAAGGAGCTGACGGGAAAAGACTTCAAGTATTGTTTCTAATAATAGAAGATTCACATGGAGCGTTGTAGGGATAGAGGAGGGGTGTATATTGAAGGTCATAATAAGTAAATATGTAACACATCAAATTAAAATGTTTTTATAGCGTCATTCTCGTTATTTAATAGCCATACAAATTTTAAAGTTGAACTCTCTAAGACGTTCTAAGAAGTAAAACAGTTATTTTTAAGAGATAAATTAAAGCAAGTAGCAACTAAATTCACGAAGATAAAAATCGTCCGAAGTCTACAGTCGATCATATTTAAAGTTAAATAAACTTGAAAACTATACTTGTTTTTCGCGATAAGGCTCTTTAATAAACACAGTATAATTCGAATTATTAGTCTCCATCATGGTTGCTTCTAAGAATGCCATTAAATGTTGATAAAAAAACATACAACTCACTTCAGTTCAATACGTATTTTCACAAACGATTTCGAGAATTAATTTGGTTTCCCTCGAAGATGTAAAATTGATGAAGATATAAAACTAAATATGTAACTAAAGCAACTGAAAATAAAATGTTTTACATTTTAGAATTTTGATCATTTTTTGGTCGTAAGTAATATTCTATATTTACACAATGTAATTCGAAACATTAAAATCCTTCCTGGTCGCTTCTAAGAATGCCATTAAATGTTACAGTAAAAGCATGCAACTCACTTCAGTTCTATATGTATTTTAACAAATAACTTGGAGAATAAACATGGTCTCATTCGAAGATGTTGAAATAATAGAACCTGATATATAAAATAAATCTACTGAAAATATAAAATTTCACATTTTAGAATTTGAACCGTTTCATGGTTCAAGGTAATATTTTATATTTACACAGTGTAACTCAAAAGATTAATTTCTTTCCTGAATGCTTCTAAGAATACTATTAAATGTTACGGTAAGAACATACAGTAGTTCACTTCAGTTCTATGCGTATTTTCAAATAAGTTTTGGCTTCGCTGAAATATGCACAATTAATAAAACCGAATACACAAAATGACGCAACTGAAATTTAAAATTTTTACATTTTAGAATTTTGATCATTTTGTGGTTTAAGATAATTTATTATTCGATTTATATTCAAGATAAAGCCCAATATAACCCACGATCTTTTGTTTTACCAAAAAAGAAAGCTCAAATCGAATTGAATAAATTATATTGATTTATGTAACTATGCGTAAACATTCTTTAAATGGAAAAATCATTTTTCATTTTCCCCATTTGCTTTGTTTGTTTTTCACTAAATGCTATTCCACGAGAAAGAAATAAAAGTGATCAATCCATTTTTTCAAGCAGTTAATTCTCCCTCTTCAATTTATGAAATAAAGATTTGCGTATATAATATGGTCAAAATATTTTCTACTTCATTATGAAAAAGGATAGTCGAACTTAAATGTTTTCGGTTCGATTACTTGGAACAAATTATTGGTCTTCCATTTCATTCGATTCGTTTTGCTCTTTGTGATAGAAATTAATTGATCTGTGAAATGGAGAATAATTCAACATTTATAGGGTAAAAAAAATTCTAAAATTAAACTTGATAAATGTTAGGTTCAAATAGTTGCCGTTATAATGCATCATAATTATAATATAATTACACTTAATTTACTCAAAGAACATTTATATTGTTATTTAATTTGATACATTATCGTTTTGCTTTTATTTTAATATCCGAACAGAATATTATTTGTCTAACTTAATAATTTACTAATTTTAATTATTAATAATTGATTTCCGTGACAGAATCGTCTGTTTTTATTCTTTTTTGTTGTTAACATTAGAAACGTTTTTGTACTTTTGAAAGTTTTGCTTGAGAAAATAAACATGTATTAGGCATTTGAAAAAAGTACATTTTTTGTTCTTGATAATAATTGCTTCTCTGGAGCCTGGAGGTCGGAAATACGTTTACTTTAAGCTAATTAATATTTACATTGAGTAATTATTAATTTTTTTGAGAATTTAACAGTATTACATTTGTATTCAAAACAGAGCTCATCAATACTGAATTTTTTTTTTTTTTTTTTTGGGGTTAGAAAAAAAGAAACAAAAAACGAAAAAAAAAAAAATCTATGGATTAATGCATTTATTTAACTATACGTAAGCATACTTTAAATGAATTTTTTTTTTTTTCATTTTTCCTTCGCTTTGTTTCTTTTTTCACTTATAAGTATTATTTCACTAGAACTGTACAAAAATGATCTTCCCATATTTGAACCCGCTGTTCTTCTCCTCCGATCGTCATTTAAAAAAAAGAAAGAAAGAAAGAACTGCGTAATATGCTCAAAACATTTTCCACTTTCTTATGAAAAAGGACGGTAAAAAAGTTTTAAATATTTTCGGTTCGATTACTTGAAACAAATTTCTAATTTTCCAATTCTTTTGATTCGTTTTCTGTGTCTTATGATGGGAATTACTTGATCAGTAAAATGGAGAATCACTAGATGTTTAAATGGGGAAATTTTTTTCCAAAACTTAAACTTAATAATTACTAGGCCCAAAAAATAGACATTTTATTAACATCACAATTACAATAATTACATTTAGTTCACTTAAGGTACATTAACATTTCTATTTAATTTAATATTTTATCGCTTCAATTTATTTTAATTTACAAACAGAATATTATTATATCTTACCTTGATAATTCATTGTTTGCTCTAACTTTAATATTTAATTCAATAATTGGTTTTCAGGGCAGTATGGTCTGTTTTGATTCTGTTTGTTATTAGTATTGCCAAAGCGTTTGTATTTCAGATTGTTTTGCTTAAGAAAATGAAAAGGAATTAAGAGTTAGAAAAAGCATTTTTCCTCTTGAAAATAACTGCTTCTGTAGATCCTGAGGCTCGGAATTGCGTTTACTTTATGCTAATTAATATTCATTTTGAGTAGTTTTATTTTTTCGAGAATTTAACAATTATTACTTTTAGCAGAAATTTCGATGAAATTCCAGATTGCTTTTACGATAACAGCACTTTACTTTTTTTTTACAATAGCGGACACTTAAATTTCAACAATCGAGATCAGAATGAAAAAGACTGTTTTTAAATTGAATGAAAAGATATTACTGCTTCAGGATCGAAAACGTTTACGACTTTTCAAATATTTACTTTAAAAACTCCTTCTGAATAGAACTAATTTTAATTAGTGTAATGGATATAAATATACGATTTTATCACTGAAAAAAATTGTACATAAAGCAGGTCTGCATTTAAAAATTTATTTTAGATATTTTAATTCTTTTATTAATATGTTCCTTTTAAAATCGGATTCTGTGTGTTAGTTGTAATCAATGTAGCTTAGTGGTCATGGACGCGGACTCGCGATTTTCGTCGTGCCGTGGTTTCGAGTCTTGATGCCACTAAGGAACCGCCGTACAGACGAGGCGTTTGTGCGTTAAATCTGTCGAGGTTCAAAGTCCTCCCTTCGGCATGATGTAGATACAAAAATGTATAATATACACAAAGAGGTGTAACATACTTTTCTTGGCCATTAAATTTGTTTCTTCGTTATTTGACTAGTTTAAAGTCACGGTTTAAAATTTTGAGCATTATAAATAATCTAAGCGACCATTCCCTTACAAATGCAAAAGAGTTTTTTCGGAATATTCTGGAAATTTGAAAAAAATTGAAGTTATTCAAATAAGGAAATTGACACTTTTTAAGTAGGTAATATGAGTAGTGTAAATAATACTTATTAATCAAATACTGCATTGATGTACAATATTTCCTTTTTCTCAATCAATTTCCGTAAAATATGTATCAAATATTTAATTTCTTAGATGTTGATATAAATACTAAGCAAGTATACAAAATTTAATTTTACATTATTAGAAAGGGAAAAAAAAAGAATACTATTAATTCGATCCATCTAAGAGATTCACATAGATATTTGACTTTATTTTTAAATTGTATACTCTTAGAGAAAGTTGCGTGAAAAAAAAATCATTCTTACATATAATTTATGTTCAAATAAACTTTATTGTTCTAGAATAAATACCGTTCTTCCCCTTTTATTTAACTTTGTTTTATCTTCCATTGTTACAATGAAAGCGATTCTGATTTTTCTTAACCGATATTTCTTTCTTCGGTTTTTATTGATTCTTTCTTTATGTTTTATACCAAAAGATTAACTTCAACTAGGTTCGAACAATATATTTTTCTTTTCATCCTCAATTACATCCAATTTCTAAAGATTTGTAAAAAAAACGATAAAACCCGGTAATCAAATCTCACAAGCAAAAGCACGTAGAATGGTGAAAAAGAAAAAAATTCACTTATCCTAATTGATGAACTTAAGTTAATTTTCTTCATAAAAAAGAAAATTATCTTTTGATAATAAAAGATTGTATTAAAAATCGATATCCGACACTAAAAAGTAATAATTAAATAAAACTCATTGGAAAGGCGTGTATGCTGGTCATATTCTTGTGTAATTACTAAAACTACTAATAAATACATTGGGAATTTAAAAAAAAAAAAAAAAAACATAACAATAGAAAAAAGTGCTTTTTGACAAATCTTCTCGAAAGTTAAGAATAAAATTTTCATTACCTATGATGTTTTGGGTGTCTCTTAAGAACAATCTGTGGTCTAAAGCAAGAATCGCCAAACTTCGTACGGCTGGTTAAAATTTTGACACGAAAATATTTTAATATAAACAATTGCGTCAGAACTTTATTAAAATGCCTTAATAACTAACCCGACTGGGATATCTCTTTTGGTCTGGCTGATAAGAGTGCAGCAAAAAAAATTACTGGTCAATGTTTCTTCGGACCCAGTGTGTTTGAAACGCCGCCGGTCTTCCAAGGCCAAACAATTCTTTACCTCTCAACAGGGTCAAAAACATTCATCTGCCGATGTGGCGACCCAAGACTTGAGTAAGTGAGTGAGTGACAGTAGGTTTTAATCGCGCAAGAGCCATAAGTAGGCCATGCTGTGCCAAACATTTGTTAAAATGAATTAAAATAAATAATTTCTAAAATAGGAAACACAAAAAAGGTAGTTATGCAGGTTAAAAGTTTAAAATTCAAATTTGGTGTAAATGGCCAATGTGTTTTAAAAAAGCAAATAAGTAATGGGGGGTCCCCCACCAAGTCAGATAGGTTTAAAACAGAGACCCAAGACTTGAACACTAAACAACATTTGTCTCTGTGTGTCTAACTAGGACAATCGCACATACATCACAATTAGCGATATTCCGTTTCCGGTGCACGTGTTAACGAGATCCGCCCCTTAATTAGAGACAGCCGATGACGCCAGATAGAAACCGTTCAAAAACGAAACTACATTCAACAGGGTGGGGATGCATATCAGTTGTAGTAATGGCTGGATAAAGACCTTCTCTGCAAATATCGGTCAGTTTGTTCCTCTTCGTTCATCACGATGTTACTGGAGGGGGAGTATGCGGCGACTCTCTTCAACAACTCCAGGTATTAAAACATCTTAATTTCTTATCCGAAAGGGATGTCTCTTTTAGCCTCGATCGTGAGGGCGCAGGAAAAAAACGAAAAGTAGTTTTTTCTTCCGACCCAGTGATCAAGGGTTCGAAACGCCACCGGCACTCTAAGGTCAACTCTCTCCCCAAACAAGGAGTCATAAACATCTAACGCCGAGCTGAGATATGCAAGCCACAATTGCATTTTTCCGAACTTGTTGCAATTTGGAGAAGGCAGTGCCAACTCGAGTCCTCGTCCCTTGACGAAGTTTCAAAATGATTAGATCCGTCACCAATAAGACTCGGGTTGTTTCGTAGTGTGATATTAATAAACAATCACCATCACCGTTCTTGATACAAGTGCTAAAGACGTTTAAAATTTTTAAAATCCATTTGGTTGTGTTTCCCTCGAAATCTCGATTTGAATGGATTGATCTGCAAAGTAATGAGATGTTTAAAGAAATTATGTTTGAAGAAATTCGTGTATTCCAGTTCCATAAATATCTTTTGAAAAATATTTAGTTTGCATTAAATCATGCGATCACAAATTTTTATTTGTGTTTGGGAGTGCTTTCCAATGTGAAAGGAGATTTTGAAAATGAAGTATGTAAAATATTTATTAAGATTATTAGTAATTGTCAGTTAATTATCCAGTAGGATGAAATATTATGTCAGAAATATAATTTCATTCATCGAATTATATTCTAAAATTTATAATCAGTTCTATCAAACTATTATTTATTAATGGAAATAATTCATTTTGTAAATGTCAGAATCATGCAAAAGTATAGTATCCTATTTTTTTAAAAAAATTCAGCCTGATTTTTTTAAAAATGGGCTATTATGTTGTTCTTGAGAAAATGGCGTCAACAAAAACTCATCGGTATTAAATGGTGTTAACTACAAAAGACATATTATAATACATTATGTTTGTAATAATTGAATTTAGTTTATTCAATGTATACTTACATTAATTACTGTAAGATATATTTGGTTTAATATTTGGCATACTTTAAGAATGTTTTTGCTTGTGTAAATAAAAACAAATACATTGAGAAACGTAAAAATGACTTGGTTCTTTTTTTGTGATAGTGATGATTTCTCCGAAGAGTGAGTTTCGGAAGTATTCTTATTTTACGTTAATAAATATTCAGCTTGGATAATTCTAATTTATCCAGAAAAATCACGTTAGCGCATGATAAAATAAAATTAGTAACGCCAATTTCAATTTTTTATTTATTTGCTATGTTTATTTTTGTTTTTATTGTTGCTATATGAGTAGAATTGCCCATATAACTAACAAGTTCCCTACCTGGCCCACCAAATTCAAACATTTTACGATCCAATTTTTTCCTAAAAAAGTTTGTCGACCTATTGCTCCGAAAGGTATTTTATTTTTAACGCGCGAAAGTGTCTAATTTCGAAAAGTAGGAATAAAATTTCCGGAAATAAATAATTTTAAAGTGCATTTTTATAACTTTGATTTCCAACTGTTCAGTTTAAGTAAACAATAATTAATAATTTCGCTGGGAAGTATCTTTATTGATTTTGTGACCGAAATAAATCAAATTCTAATAAATACGGTGAATGTAAAGTGTTCGAATGAAATATTACAGAATCATGTGATGTCATTAATAGAAACTATTATTTAATCGAATTATGTGAAAGGATAATGATTAGACCTTTCACGTCAAATATAATTCGGAGGATTTGTATTAAAACTAATATCATTTTAAGATTATTTATTATAAAAATTACATTTTATTTAGGATAATTGATTAACGATTTTCTTAATAAATCAAAATGCAGAAGAAAAATATTTTACCAAACGATTTAAATTAGAACGTTTGAAAAAAAAGTATAAATAAGTTTTTTTTTTTAATTATTATTTTTGATTAATATGAAACAACGAACAAAACTTTATATTTCAGTATAATTTGTAAAACAGAAGAACGAGCTAGTTTAATAAACACAAAATTTTAAATCTAACCATTTGAATTTCAATTTTTTTTAGTTAATTAAGTTTTGCTTTTATTAACGTCGCACTAGAAGCAACACGAGGGATATTGACGACAGACCTGGTAATTTTGAACCTCAGTCAGGTGACGAGGATGACACCTGAGCTGGCACCCTCTCTCCTAACTTCCACATAACGCCAAGGGATGACTTTGTGCTCCCGGCAGATTTAACATGCATTAGCCTCGGCTACACGGCGGGTCTTTTGCGACCGAGGCTCGACCCCGCGACTGAACGAAAACTGACGGCCACGAATCCGATGTCTTAACCACTAAGATACCACGGCCTGAATTTCAAACAGCTAAGTAGTAAAATTTAACGCAAATGTTAAAAAGAAACAATATTCTATACAGAAATTTTTTTTATAATGTATCATCATTTTATTTGTATCTTATGTTATATGAAAGACAGATTTAATAGCTCATTTTGTTTAAATTTGCTTCAAAATAATTTACAAAAAGTTTTTCAAAGATTTTTGCGCCTTCTTTTTCTTTCTGTATATCCATATTAATTCCTTGAAGTTAAATATTTTGTGAAAGCATTTACATATATTATAGTTTTTATATCCATTTCTTCAATACATCGAAACACTTGGAATTTAAGCTATTTTTGAAGATATTCCCAATGGAAAAATATCTGCATATTTTTTAATAAATCATTATTTATATATATGCAATACTTTAAAAATAAACAGCAAATATCAAACACTGGTATTTACTAAAATAATTATAATTAATAAATGAAAAAAGTAGCAAATTAATTTTGCAAATAATTTCAAAATAATTGCGTAGTACATTTAAAAAAAAATTATATTTTTTTTACACACTCTTTGCTTCAACTAAAAAAGTTTGAAGTCAAGAACAAGGGAAAAGAACTACTGCAAAATAACTTCTCAAAAAATTAAATTTGTATAAAATTATTAAAAAATAAAAAATTCTCTCGACTTTAAGAAAAATTTTAATTCATTCAAATTTAAAAACTAAAAGTTTTAATTTGCATGTATCTTTTAGGAAGGTTAAAAATTAAAATAGACATTAATTCAATAGTGAAGAAACACTTGAGGAGGAAAATACTTTGTTGCTTATTTTGAATTTTACGAATGATTATTTGAATAATATATTCTGAACTGACATAATAAATTTAATTACATACATGAAATAAAAATTTCTTAAACAACAGTTTAATTACTTTAACATATTTTAAAACTTTAAGTATGCCACATTTAGAATTCTTTTTTTAATATTTCATCAAAAATTTACATATAAAAATATGCTTGTGTTTCTCCAAAATGTCTTCAAAAAGTAATATTTTATAATAACTGGATTACCGCAATAAAATACGACAGAATATTACGTGGTACGGCTTTATGTAAAAATAATAAGTGAAAATTCACGACTTTAAATACAAATAATGCATGATCAAAGAGCTTTTTAATTTGGTTCGAGCAGCAAAAAAAAAAAAAAAAAAGAATTTTTATAAACTTAAAATAAACTTGCAGGAAATAAAGAAAAAATTGTTTTCAAATCTTTTTATTTTTACATAGATGTGATAACGTTAATTAAAACTGGAAAAAAATCTTTAGAAATATTTTTTTTTTTTCAGAAATCTTTCTTTCTTCACCAAGGATTAATTTTTCTACCATATTTAAAACTGCCACACGACTTACAGTTTTAAAGAAAGGATTAAGTTCAGAGTTAAATTGGCAATATATTATGTAAGATATTTAGAGAACAAATGAGGGGAAGAGATATTCCAAATTAATTCGGTGTGTGATTCTTTTCGAAGAAACTGATTAGGCATTCGATTATTAAATCATAAATTTTAAGCAAAAGCAAAATAATTCCTTTTATCTGTGTGTATAAAAATAATTAATCAAAGGAATCGTCTTCAAAAATATAGACGATGCAACAGAATTCTACCCATGACTTAAAAAAATCCCGCTAAAATATTTACTGAGGGATTCGATGCAAGCGGGAAAAAGAGTTTCTATCCTTTTAGATGAACTGTATTTGACTTTTCCTGTTTATTTTACAGGAACTGTTTTTGACTTTTCTTATTTATTTATTTAACAAGAACTGCTTTCTTTCCATTATTAACCACCCAAGGGGATTTTAAGTGGATCACTTTTGGCGTACCTTTGGTGGATCAGATTACTTTTCAATTTTTATCATTTGCTTCAATTTTAATTGCATTTAGCTTTAATATATTCAATTTAATAATTTATCATTTGCTTTAATTTTAATATCGGAAATGTTTACTATTGTCCATTTCTCGATATTTCATCTTTAACACATCAATCAATAACTCCCGAGACTAACCCAGAGATGGCGCTCGTAGTAAACCAGTAACCAGGTCTTTCTAGAGTATTAACCTTTGCTGGAAACGCGTCAAAATTTTAAGTCGATCGGACCAGAAACAGCTGAGTTATCGAGGTTGGAGTAAAGTCGTTTTGTAGTTTGCTTAAAAAATGGAAAAAACCGAGTTTCGTGTTCTGATAAAACATTGTTTTTTAATGGGTAAAAACACCGTGCAAGCGAAACAATGGATTGAAAAATGTTACCCGGACTCTTGTCCATCCAAAGCAACGATTTGTCGGTGGTTTGCCGAGTTTAAACGGGGTCGTACCGACACAAATGACGCGGAACGCTCGGGTAGACCTGTGGAAGCCGTTACACCGGAAAATGTGAGTGAAGTGACAAAAATTATAATGAAAGATCGTAAAGTGAAGCTCCGTGAGATTGCTGAGATGACACAGATATCATATGGAAGTGTATTTACTATCCTTCGTGAAAAATTGAGCGTGAAAAAGGTTTTTTCCAAGTGGGTGCCGCGATTGCTTTCGGTGGAACAAAAACAGCAACGAGTCGATGATTCAGAAAGCTGTTTATCGCTATTTACTCGCAACAAAACAGATTTCTTGCGGGAAAAAAAAAAAAAAAAAAGATTTGTAAAAGTGTTGGAACGATTGTATCACCCTAAAAGGTGATTAACAAAGTTGTTATGTTGATGAATAAAAAAAAAATTTGCAAAAAAAATGTTGTTTTCAATGTTAGACTCGGGAGTTATTGATTGATGTGTTATATATATAATTGAGTAATTTAAAAATTATTGTAAAAAAGTGCACCTTGGGTGGCTAAATCTGAGCTTTGCAAAACTTTGCATAGAACTATTTATAAATTTTATTAATATGTTGCTTTTCACATGATTTTTAGATGCCTCGAACAAACTCTCAAAAATGTATTGAGATAATTTTACCACTAAGGAATTACAAAACGCAAATGTACTTACTAGATTACTTTACACATTTGAGAAAGAAACAAGTCAGTTGCATTTTTTTAAGAAAATGTCACATTTTGTGTTAAATCGATATTAAACAGAACACAGTTTTCTGATTTTATCAGCGGACAAATCGAAATAAAGCATATTTTGTGATATCTCCATATTTATTTTTTGTAAACATTCAAAATAAATATATCTCTTGTAATATCGAAACAGGAGTGAAGCAGAAAAGTTTGCGAAGGATATGTTCTACATTTGAAGTCAAACAAAACTGCAATAATCATTAATGAAGTAATTAAAATCGATCAAATCAGATTTTATATCAAAATGTCTTATTTTAAGTTATTGTATTAAGGATCACATAGCAAATTCTCTGTTTAGTTAGTTTAGTTTTTATTAACGTCACACTAGAAGCAACACGAGGGCTATTGGCGACGGACCTCGTAATTTTGAACCACGGTCAAGTGACGAGGACGACACCTGAGCTGGCACCCCCTCTCCTAACATCCACGCCAACGGGAGGGCTTTGGGCTCAGAACAAATTTAACGTGCCTCAGCCCCGGCTACACGGCGAGTCTTTGGTGGCCAAGGATCGAACCCGCGACTGAACGAAAACCGCCGGCCGCTAGTCCACGACCATGACCACTAGGCTGAGTAAATCTTCTTATATATGTGTGTGTTTGTTACCACAATGAAACTTTTGAATTTTTTAAATCAAACACGATTCCATTAAAATTTAAGATGATAAATTGGAATAAAAACTACAAAATTAATTTATAGCATTCGTTATATTTATTTTACTTTCTTTTGCTTAACCCTTTGCCCATAGGAATGAAGTACACTATGGAGTGGGTATGAATTGATAAAAGTCAAAAAAGAATAATATTAATCAAAATTTCAAAAAAAAATATATGATAACACTCTATACGGTGAAGGGGAAGTTTTATGGCGCAAGAGCCAGATGTGGCCATACTGCACCAAACAAAAAGTAAGTGAATGAGTATAAAGCTGGCAAATTGTGATGCTATGATCTGGACGAGCGAAAAAATAGGAAAATTTTGGTTGACAAGAAGGAGAGGAGTCGAAAATAGAGAAGGATCATTAGGGTATCCAGGGAGCGCGTCCCCCGTGTTTACCAAAGACAATAAATCCCATGTGGAAGAAAAATATCACCAGGTATAACACTATTTTTTCAAAATAACCGCAGTTGAGATGGTAAAAAGTATCAATGGCACTAGGGTATGCCAGGAATTGGGGAGTACTGTATCTAAGACTCTTTGTTTTTGTGATACCGTACATTCTTGACTATAGTACGCACTTTTTATTTCACATTTTGGTCCGTAAAAATGAGGGTATTCATTATACTCGTGTGAAAATTTTAAAAAAAAACAGATTTTTAAACATCGAACAACAAACGTACAGCAGCTGTAAGAGTGATGATGTGATCTGAAGTTTATTGGCGCAAGAGCCAAATGTGACCACATTGCACCCAACAAGATTTAACTGTGGTTTTGACGTGAAAAAATTGAAAAAAGACAAAAATTGGTTGAATAGGAGGAGGGTCGAAAATATAGAAGGAGCGCTAGGGTAACCCGGGGGTGCATCACCCATGTTTACCAAAGACAGAAAACCCCATGGGAACGAAAAAGATCACTGGGGCGCCTCGAGAGCACCCAGAGATCATGACAATAATACTCAAACATGAAGACTGTTGTAACACGGGTGTTGCGCAGGTGTTCTTTTACACAAAAGGTTTTTACAGTACATGTCGCATCAATAATTATGACTTGGACGCAGCAACAATAGATTAGCTTTCTAGTGAAAGTAATTAAGATTGATAATTTGACAGTATTGTTTGTTTTGTGTTAAAATTTAAGTTTTTCTATCGAATTTTCCATTTTTTCTTTTAATTCAAAATATCTTATTTTAACAACTACTTATGCAATGTTTTAATAAAATAGTGAAAAGTTATGGGTGTGTATCATATTCGAATTTTAATTTTTCACGAAAATTTAGTGCTATCAAACATGCGCATTATACATGTGTGAGTACAATAGTCATGCTTTTACGGTATATTTTTTTCCATATAAATAGTAAACCTTGGAGGTTTTTTTGGTACTTGTCTATTAAAGCGGCTCCCGCCAAATTAAGAATACGCCAATGTCGCCAAGCTAGTTAAAAGTGCCAAGTAAGCGGAGCGCGAAATTGAAATGTAGGAAAACAAATAACACACCATTAAATAATATAACACTCTTTTTAATTAATATTTTTATTTAATAATCTCTTATATGTTTTGTGATAAATTTCATCCCAATAAGAACTATAAAAATTTAGATGTTTAATATTAATATATTTATTTACATAACATTTAGAACATCAAACAACATAAAAGGCCATATTTCCGAAATTGCTATCACTATTTTATAGAAAGCTATTTTCTTAGCTACATATTTCCTCCACATAAATTCTGCCAGATACGATTCTAGATGATGCTGAGCCGTGCTGTTTATTGGTAAGCCACTTTGTGAAACCCCACATTCTTTTAACATTTTGCGTGTGAACTCCCGTTGACGGATCTACAACATTGTGCTTGTGGTTCACCGTGAAATGTGTAAAACCAATATCCATTTCGCTGTTTGGTAAATTGAAATTGTTAACGACGTTTTCAAAGGCAACAAAATAAGTATTTAAAAAATAAAATACGAAATCGGTAACAGGAAATAACAGGCAAGCGATATTTCACAAAAATGATGAAGTGCTGTTTCTTTAGGACTGCAACCTTAGGAGTTTTCAACCAAACATGGCGATAAACCATACTGCTTAGCGATTTTCCGAAATCGTAATTTGGCGGACGCCGTTAATAGACAAGTACCTTTTTTTTTTCAACCGTAATATTTTGTAGAACTATAAAAGTAATAATTTTTTGTCAAATAGATTTTTTTCCCCTCCTAATTGAATATGGACAAATTTTAAGAAATAATTTTTATAAGAAATAAAATTTTAATCTCCAAAATTACAAAGTTCAATAATTATTTTCAAAGAAACTATAGCGTAATATCATTAAACTAGTTCGTTCACTATTTTAATGATAGAATCTTAAGAGAAGATAAGTAAAATATTTTGTATATTTAAGGAATATTATTTTTAAAATTAATATGTAAATAATAATAAATGTAATTATAATAACTAAAATAATATGTAAAAATAATAACTGTACCTAAATGCAAATACTTATGAAAAATGACGTCCATATTCAACTCAGAGGGAAAGAAAACATTTTGATTAAAAAAATACTTTAATAATTTAATATAAAATAACATCATTAGGCACTCAAAAAAAAATCTACGCTCTACAAAAAATTTTAAAACATAAATGTCACGACAAAAGAGCCTTAAATTCGATATATTTCCCTTAACTTTTACTTCTCAGTCCAAAATCACTCAGAAAGTGCCATTTTGAGGCAAAATTTAAAATTTTGCGTGTCTACCCCCCCTTCCCTTACTCACCCCGAACCAACGTTAATTTTGTCGTTTAATTCCCCCCCATCCCCTTCTAATTCACAATCACAGCCACTGATCACGATCTCAAGACAGCTGGAAAAATTTAAAATAATCCGATGATATAATTATACAATAAAAACCTAGAACAAGATCGACTGTTTCTTTGCATGTTGCTAGTTTCAGAAACTTTCGTCCACATTTTTTGTTCGAATAGAACCCTGGACGTTTTGTTTTGTGTCTCCATTCAATTTATGTCCCTCATACGTCCTGCGGTACTGTTGAATTCCCATGCCATTCCCCATAACTCTGTGCCACACCCAGAATAATGAGAAGAATTAAATAGTTATTAGCATGAATAAGCAATGATCACGTCGGACTTTGATAACCAGCGCTAACACTAATGTTTCCCATTAAAAGCTTGTTTCTAAGTTAATAATTGTACTGAAGTCTATGATGCTGTATCGCTACGATGCCTATGGAGTATAAATTAATTTTGAATATGTGGGTTAATTGCTGGAGTTTATAAACAGCAAATATGTATTTACAAACTCTTGGGCCGTAATGTTATTGGGGCTTTTAATTAAGTGAACTCGGGGGAAGATTGTTTAATTCAAGAATAAATATGAGCAAATATGGATGCAATTTTGTTCCATATAAATTATTTTCTTTTGCTGAAACATTACATATAACTGAACTGAAAGTTTTACATTTCCGATGAATTAATTTTAAAGCAGAAATATTTATAACCACAACAAAATTGATAACACAGAATTAGAAAGGATTTCTTTAATATAAATGTAATTTTTTTTTCTATATTTTAAATGTGGCTGTGAATTATCTCCTTGGAAGTTATTTGAATTTTGAAGTATAAGCAGTCGATTAATTGTTGAATTGAAACATGCTTATTTAATCTTCATTTCGAATGTTGTAAGAAATTATTAACTTCAAGATACTGAACACGCTATGACTAAAGTTGTACGTTGATTAGCGTGGCTTACGCTGCAAGTATAATTAGGAAAAATCGTTTATCCAAACAAAGAGCTTTTATGCTTAAGAAAAAAGAGGATTTTCCAAATTTCTGTAAAATCAACAGTTAAAAGGGGCTCGGAAAGCTAATAGTTTGCAGCGATTCTCTTCAACAACATCGCCAGAAGTTAAATTGCCTTTCTAACTTGCCCGAATGAGGCGTCTCCTTTAGCCTAGTTGATTAAGGCACAGCAGAAAAGCGAACACTCAACGTTCTTCAAACCCACTGGTCCAGGGTTCGAAACACCAATGCAGCGTCAAAGTCAATAGCTCTCTCCCTCTCCACGTGGTAGAATCCCCCCCCCCAGTGTTTCGGAGAAAGTACTAGCCGCCGAAAGTTATACAAGACAAACGCAATTTATTAGAATGGAATTGGTTTTGTTTTATTAACACTAGAAGCAACACGAGGACTATTGGTGACGGACTTCGTAATTTTAAACCTCAGTCGAGTGACGAGGAAGACACCTTGGCTGGCACCTCCCCGTCCTAACTTCAAAACCACGCCAAAGGGAGGACTTAGAGCCTCGATATATCTTACGTGCATCAGCCCCGGCTAAATGGCGGGTCTTTCGTAGCACCGAGGCTCGAACGTATGATTCGACGAAAACCACCGGCAGAGAGCTATCGCTGCATTATTAGAGTGGAAGTCAAATTATCTTATAAGTGGAAATTAAACTAGTTCAAAATTGTAAATGGATTGGTGTTAATAATTTTTAATTTAAAAAAAAGGGATAAATTTAATTTTACACACATACGTATGCGTGTGTCTGTGAAATGATTTAACTTCAATTCCTATTAGTTTCTCAAAATAATAATTTAATTTCCTGATTTTCTCCATTCTCTCATTTAAAAGTACAGCGTTCATTCTTATTTCCTGATACCATTTCTTTTTAAATTTATGCAATCACGTGCTCTTAAAACCTGCAATGTCAGCAGATCCCACGGCTTCAAACCTGTAAGGATAATCCCTACCAGACTTTCTGTCTGCACCTTTCAATCCCTCGAAATCCCTCCATTCATCCCACGTGCTATATGACGTTTACTGTGAAAAACCTCTGCTATATAACTTGTTACGCGGCGAAAAAGCGCCCTCTCTCATACTCTTACTGTTCTCTTATTCTTTCTTCCTCGGCGGAGTTGTATCTCCCGCCATGTGGAAATGGTCTCAGTTTAGTTTTTTTTTTATTAACGTTGCACTAGAAGCAACACGAGGGCTATTGGCGACGGACCTCATAATTTTGAACCACGGTCAAGCGACGAGGACGACACCTGAGTAGGCACCCCCCTCCTAATTTCCATACCATGTTATAGGGAGAACTTTGGGTCCCGACAGATTTAAGGTGCATCGACCACGGCTACACGGCGGGTCTTTAGCGACCAAGGATCAAACCCGTGACTGAGCGAAAACCGCTATCCACGAATCCGAAGCCATGACCACTAGGATACCGCGACCAATGTGGAAATGGTCTGACTCTCTCCGCTACAATAAAATAAATAATTAAATTTGAAATTGGCTTCGACTGGTTTTTGAATCTTAATTAAATAGTAAAATTTAAGAGAGTGAGTGAGTGAGTGTAAAGTTTATTGGCGCAAGAGCCTGATATGGCTATGCTGCGCCAAACAAGATTAAACTGTGGTCTAGACGTGAAATTGTAAAAAGGATAAGTGGTTGACAAGAAGGAGGGTCGAAAATAGAGAAGGATCGCTAGGGTATCCCGGGAGTGCGTCACCCGTGTTTACCAAAGTCAGTAAACCCCATGGGAAAGAAAAAATCATTAGGGTACCTCGGGGTCATGATGCCCGTACTTACCTAAAGAAGGCAAATCCCTGAGGTCCCCTGATATAATCCCCAGGGGCAGTGTGCCCGGCTATACCCCCAGACGCTGGGTACCCATTTTAGTCGCCTCTTACGCCATGCATGAGCTACAGTGGGACTTTTCTGTCATTCCCGGTCACCACACGGGTCAAAATTTAAAAGAAAGGCATATATTAGTGTGCTTACTGTGGAATCAATAAAGACTGGATAGAAGTATTTTACGTATAGAATTTGCAAACACTTTGCTTTCTATTTACATTCATTTTTCACAGTTTTAAGTAGTATTTACAAACATTTATCGTTCATTATCCCCACCTAATTGTAAAACACTTTTCGAAAATGATGCTCTTTTTAATTATTTAATGATGATAATTCAATTTAGTGAGTCTTCGTTTAACAAAAGAGTTCATTTCATTAAACACATATTAATAACTGCATCATTTTGGGTCGTGAGTCTTTAATGTACTTTCTATTTCGATCAAGATATTATTCAAGTAACTATATCTGAGAGAATTCCAAAATTATGTTCAAAATGGCTTTTTTTTTTTTTCAAATTATCAAAGCAGAATTTTTTTTTAATTTAAAGATAATTTTTTGTCACTCATTTTCAAAAATACAAGATTCATGCAGTCTTTCTATTTTACTCTTTCCCGTAAAATTACTCATTTTAAAATAATTATATTTACTATATCACTTAGCAAATCAATATTCTTAAAATATCAGTTAATGTTTAAAATCGTTCAGTTTTCATAAAAATCAAAACATAAAAATAATACAATTAAATCGAACGAAGTGGGCCACAACACGCTCCCACCTATTATCAAAATTGGTTGGGCCTCTCGCACATTTCCAATAACCTTCAAAACGTCCCAGCGTCGCATTTAACCTACCCTGCATTCTGGAAACATCTGGCGTTCTATCTTTTCCCAATCGAAGCAGACGATTATTACGGGAAGGGGCGCCTATGAAAATTGTCGTCACGTTTCGGTGTAGGGCCAGCAAATACCGAACTCGATAAAAGATGGAAATCATGCGTACCTTAAATGGTTCTTAGCTAAGTATTGCGATTATCAGTTATCGAAAGGGCGGGAAGTTTTCACCGGGATTTAATGATAGGGGACGTTTTGGGTATTGAGTTTCTGAAAGTGAAGTTAAAAGAGTTCAATAGAACCTTGTTCAGAACATAGGATGTGTTCGCGGACGAAAAAGGGTTTAATGAAACAGCATGGAATAAACGACAGATTTGGCGAGCGTTTGGCGACTTGGCGAGAAACTTGGCGTAAATTTTAACTCTGTAAATAAGTTTAAATCAATTAACTTTTCTTTAAGAAAATTAAATTATCGTATTATCATCCCAAACAGTCGTGTATAGAAAATTTCAGCTCAACTGAGTGCTTTAAAATGGGAGAAAAAAGCTTTTAAAGTTTTGAACCAGACAAAGTTACAATGGGAGTTAAGAAAACCCATTCAATATGCACTAATAAATTTCTTAGTGTTTTCTTTTCAATTTTGAAGTCCTTTAAGATCATAAAATATGCATTTGTAGGCTAAATTTACGTTGATTAAAAAACTTTTCTTCGAAGTGTACTATTAGCCGAGTAACATAAATTTTTTCAAAAGTATTACCAAATTACTATATATCTATATACCCTTCGTTTATCATCTTTGATTAGTATTTTGGGTGCAAGTTCGTGCTCCGCTTCAATTTATAGCAAAGTTAATAAGAAGCGAGGATTAGACAAAAATACAAAATAAAATATAGCTATACAAAATAACCGCGTTCTTTTGAATCGGAGTTGATTGAGGAAACACTAAACAAGGTCTTTCTATGTGTTATTATTACGAACTTAAGAATATTAATACTAGTACAGAACATCTGAAAGTTAAAAAAAAAAAAAAAAATTCTAATTATTATTTAAAAACAGTTTTTTTTTATTGAGTTTTCGTTTTTAAAATAAAAATTACAAAATGCAGTGGTTGATTTATAATCAGTATCTCCTACTTTATTCTATTGCGCTGTACGTGAGTTCACATTTTTCTTTTCTTTTTCTTTTTTTTTTTTTTTTTTTTTTTTTTGAAAAATCGACCAAATATGTATTAATGAAATACGAATTTTGACAACTCTTTTTAATTTATCATACAAAATAGTCAAATAATTGAATTATTAACAATATTTTGAAAAGTGACCAAGTATTTTAAACAGTTTCATTTTTATTTTGCCACCTAAAGGGTTATTGTTTCAGGTGAGGCGTTTTGGAGTACCAGATCACATTTCAATTTCTTATCGTTTACTTCAATTTTAATTACATGTAGCTGTTATAATATTCAATTTAACATTTACCGTTTGCTTTAATTTTAATATCGAAAAAGTTTACTATTGCCTATTTCTCGACATTTCATCGTTTGCTTTAATTCTTATGTTTAAACGAGTAATTTAATAATAATTGTAAAAAAAGGGCACCTTGGATAGCTAAATCTGTTTTTTGCTGAACTTTTCACATAACTTTTATTTCATGTTTTGTTATAAATAAAGACATACAATTCGTGAAGTATAAAATTCAAATTTTCATAGATTTCTTCATGAAATTTGTAACACTCTTTCCTTTTGCTATCGTTATTTAAAAAGTCCCTAATCATTGGTCCAATATATAGAAAAAGTCATACTGAGCTGAAAACATATTTATTTTATTCAGAAATATGAATAATTATATCAGGGGTTAGGATTCCTATACACATCTGATACTAAGTTAAAAATTATAACTTAGTAATCATCTTGCGAAATTGATCAAGTTCGAGTCCTTTTGCAGATCGCCTCCGTGATGACTCTGAAAACTTAATACCAAGAAGTTTTTATGAAACAATTATACGAGGCAGTTGTTCAAAAAATACTTGCATTTGAAAACGGATGACGTCATTAAGATAAATTGTTGCTACCATTGGGTGCTGCCATCTATTACACGGAGCTGAAACAAATTTGGCATTCATTCAAAAGTTAGTTTTGGTTTGGTAGTCCTTTTCTACCCAATCGAAATTTGATTCATACCGCGTCCAGTTGTTACCGAAAGGTTAGACCTGAATTCATCGTTATGCACTGGAAATCAAATAAAAATTAAAATGTGAGGTTGCTTCGGGTGAATCTGCTTCCAAAGAAGGCGAGGATGGTCTCATCGGACGGAAAAGTTTTGACGAAGAATTTTCGAAGCATGAAGGAGTCCTAATGCTCAAACAAACAATTTTCGATGCTACGAGCTCCATCTCTTGGAATTTCTGAGTATTTATTGAACGACCCTCGTATTTAAAGTAGTTTTAGTCCTCCTTATAGAGCGCTTAAAGAAGACAGTATGAATATGCAATATCTGGAAAATCACTCTACAAACCTTAAGACCAAAAGACTCAGGAAAATCCTGCTTGTGACTCATATATAAACCACATTAACTTTCTTATTTATCTTTTTTTAAAAAGAAAATTCCATTTACTTTCATTTATATTTTAATCTGATTTTCTCAGTATTAGCGATTTTAGTATGAATAAGTTTCTTAAATAAAATCTCTCAGTTAATTTGGAAAAATTACAAATATCCCTATTCTGCACATCCTCCCCCGCCGCTGTGTTTTAAACTTAATTATCACCCCCAAATAGAGCCACACTCCTCTACCCAATCAAAGAACATTCCTCCATCCTAGATCCGGGTTCCCAGAATACACTTCCCCATCGCCTCCAACTTAATGAACCAATGAGGTTCAAACTGCACCTTTAGTAGAAAAGTTAGTATTCATATTAACCCCCCCCCCATGGTCTCTTAAACCACCTCCACAGCCGTGCAACATCACAGACTGAAAGATACGGGCACGAGAGTCACTCGGCGGCCCAGGCTCTTTTGAATCTAACATCATCTCAGAGTTGAAATGTTCCCAATTATTAATGTTTTTTAACCAATTAAAGTATAAATCTTGTTAAAGCCTTATATTTAAAAGAAATAACAAATGTATCAAAAGTAACACTTTTTTTACATCTACATTTCGTCAACAACTAATTTTCTTGAAAACTAAATGATAACACCTCAATTACGTCATAAGAAATGCCCGGAAGTAATGGATGTTTTAGTATACACATTTTAGCTCGATATTCATCGAAATTGTATAGATTTCTTTGTATTTATCTCTTATATACTTACCACCCACATTTGTATCTCTGCTTGTAGTAAAATTTTCGAACCATCCCCTAGTTTCACAGGAATGGCAATTTACAAAGTAGGAAAAGTAACTATATTTTATTATTTTAAATTTATAAAGCCTAGTCATATAGAAAGCTAAAACATATAATAATAATTACTTACCGAATAATTTATCTCGGACAGTCGCTAAATTTGACAGAATAAATCTTTATAAAACAACTTACTCTAGTTAAATCTGTCTTTTTATTTATCTTTTGTATACATAGATGGATTAAGTCCGATGAAATTATATTTAATTAGTTAAATTGTTCGTGAAATCATTGAGGTTGATGCTACGGAACTTAAGTACAAGATATCTGGCTTAGTTTTTGAAAGAAACAAATGAAAGTCGAGTCTTTAGGAAATATATTCAGACGTTTTCTTCCTTTGGTTATAATCTGGTTAACAACTCTAAATAGAGAAATGTATCAAAATAAATTGAATATCCTTTTCCACATATTTGTATATAAGACAAGCATTTCTTTAATTTTCCATTGCTTTTCATATCCATCACTATGGAATTTATGCTTCATCATATCTAATTTCTAACAGTCTATGGCAAATTGTTTAAGCCTCTTCAATATTTGCGGTAAAAGGATTTTTTTATCCAATCACGCGTCTTCTACTTCAAAATATCTTCAAATTGTTTTTCTATGTCCAATTTAAGTTCGTTGAGATAGATACAGAATCTGTTAATATCCTTTGGAGTTTAATCATCTTTTACAGATGATAATTCAGGAAACTAGTGAAATTCTCTGATCAATAGATTATAACGAAATCAGATTAATAAATTACAACACAGCCTCTACCGGCCACTATGATAACTGATACGCCCACATGTGGGCGGAAGGGACAAGGTTGACTACCACTGGCTTATACAAATTTTAGCTTAGCTTAGTCGAATTTCGCTCTTGCGTCATAAACCTTAACTGTCTCTCCCTCACAAAATATTCAGAAATTCCTTCAGATTATTTAATATCCTTTAAGAAAGCGCATTGTATGTCATAAAAGATTATGAATTTATTTATTTTTGTTTTTCAATTCCATCACGGATTATAAAAGAGAAAGCTTTGAAACTCAAAAAAACTTAAATTCTTTGAACTATATTCAACTTGATTCAGATAAACAGATTAACTCGAGACTTTTAGTAGCAAAAGGGAAAATTCAATGTGAAAATGGCATTAAAAGTAAACACAGCAAAGGAGCATTTGCTTAAGTGCCTGAAATTCGATTACAACCCACTCCAAAAAAGAACCTAAATATAATCTTGAAGTGTGAAATAAGTAACTTGAGAATAGGATAAGGCGATAGAATTTTTAAATTTATTTCTGAAGATTTAATTAACTAAATTACCCATTTGTGGATTAGCCGTAATTTAATTCTGCTTAAGATCTCATTAAAGAATTCTTTTTTTTCCCTCGAGTCTTTGAGAAATTTGGGAGTTCTTTAACCACAGAGGTGTTGAACTATATCTTAATGAAATTTGTTTTATGTTTGTTCTATGTGTACCTGATGTAATGTTTCATGACATTTTGATATTCTTCCGGATTTCCGAACAAACATTATTTTCATCCGCCCATCCTAAACATTAATTTCATTGAGAAATACTAAGAAACAATAATTGGTGCCAAACCAGGAGAATGTCACCAAACGATATGTTTTTCCGCCAATTAGTGAAAGTATCTCTGAACATAGAGATGTCGTTGAACGCCGTCATAATCATTGCATAAACTTCCCTTCGCTGACTGATGATAACAGTAAATGTCTCTTTTCCTTTATAAGAGAACCGTTTCAGGGAATCGTCATCTCGGGTTCGAAACAAAAAACTAGGTGTGGCTATTAAATAACAAGACTGACGCTGATACGTACGTACACGGTAAACTCCCCAGTCCGACAGATGTTTAGCTTTAAACCTTCTTTTTCAAATGTAGTGCCTCTCGCTTCTGTAAACAAATCCATATAACCACAGCCTTCATTCGCATTAGAGTTACTTTTTTTTATTCCGCCGAAAAAATAAGTGAACAACGAATTGTTGTGAAATTTCGCACGAAACATGGTAAAATAGCTATTGAAACTTATAATTTTTCCAAAGAAGTGTATGGTAATGAATGATTAACACGTGCATATGTTTTTGAGGGGTTTAAATGTTTTGGAGATGGTTGAGAAGACGTTGAAGAGGATCACACCCGGATCGCCCCCCACTTCAAAAACGGATGACAATATCGAAAAAAATCGGTCATCTGGTTCGAACTGACCGTCAGTTAAGTATTCGTGCTATTGCTGATACAGTAGAAATTGACAAAGAATCCCAACGGCAAACTTTTTCCTCGAAGACAATGCACCGGCTCATTCCACACTGTTTGTTAAGTTGCTTCTAGCCAAGAACAGCATCCCAGTGTCAGACCATCCACTTTATCAGCCGGATCTTGCGCTATATGACTTCTATCTGTTCCCCAAAGGTGAAATCTACCTTAAAAGGATCAAGATTTGAGTCCGTTGAAGCTGTGAAAGAGAAAGCGGCACGTGCCCTGAAGGAGCAGACAGAAGACTTCCAGTCCTGTTTCGAACAATGGAAGATTCGCATGCAGCGTTGTGCTGATAGAGGAGAATATTATTGAAGATGATAATAAGTTAACAGGTATAACATCAAAATAAAATGTTTTACAGAATCAGTCACATTATTTAAAAGCCACACTTTGTAAACTATAAATAAAATTTTATATCACTGATAATTTTTGTTTTTATACTTTCCATGTGCATATTATGAGCCAATCATGACCCCGTTAGGGTCTTTTTGCTATCCCATGGGCTTTATTAGTTTTGGTAAACACAGGAACGTGCCTCCTTAATACTTTAGTGACTCTTCTTCATTTTCAACCCTTGTCTACCCCCATATTTTCATATCACTCAATGTTTGTCTCAGAAAAGCAAGATTTAGGTCTCGCGTCTTGAACATCAAATTTCAACTCACTAACTCTATTTTTTTGTAAATGTTAAGTTATATTTTATTAATTCATATTTATTTTACAGCTTTAATCAAAGAAATTCTCTAATAAAAGTTAAAGAATTTTTCAAAAAATATTCCTTTAGGATTCTTTGTTCAGTTTTTTTTTACAGAATTATTTTTGCTAAAAATAAACGGCATATATGAATAGCCTTCCTTATAACGCAATAATTTCAACTGTTTAAATTAATTTTTTTAAAATCCATATTTAGTAGATAAAGTTAATTAAATGTTTCAGAGAAAATAAGTGCTAGTAAATTAAAACAAAAGAAAGTCAGGCGTTTTTTTTTTTAATCCACGTCAAAAATGTCAAAACGCTGTTGCAGGGACTAAAAGTACTAAAAAATTTGAAAATGACGCAAAGTTTAAATCTTTTAAAATTACATACAAAAATAAAGCTTCATTTATCTCTCATATGAAAATAGGTATAAAATAATCAGTAAAATTTAAATAAATTTAACATATTTGAAATACACTTTTCATATGTTAGAACGTTTAGTTCAATTTATTAGCATGTAATTCCTTTTAAATTTAGAAAAAATGTATATAATTCTTATCTTTTCATAGCATTAAATTAAAATGTTAACAAAAAACTTATAAAAGAGGAAAATGCTCGAATAAAGTATTTTACAAATAATGCAATCTTTTAAATTATTTCAGATTTTACTGTAAAAAAATTATTTCACTTCTTACTGAGGATTTACGCTCTCCTTTAATATATTACAATTTATTGTTTCACTTATATCAGAAATTAAGATATATATATTTTTTACGACTACAAAAAGACTTATTATGGTATATTTTATTCCCTTACATCTATATTATCTCAGCTGAGAAATAAAAATTTATCAAAATGAAGAAATTTTTACCTCTATATAACCTTACTCTTTTTCTTTTCTTGGGGGAGAGATGGCGATACATTAATAAATAAACAAATATAAAGAAAGACAAATACAAAAAAATTAAGATAAAAAATTTTACACGCATCGATTATGCATATTCGAGTGTGAAGAGAAACTGCAGTGACAACTTCTAGAAACTATCTTCATAAAGCCCTAACCTAAGATATGGTAGTATCAAATTTTAGGACCCATAAATTTAGCGAAGCATCATGCGGCGCTCTAATTCTCCAATAAAGGGTCACCGTTACCATAAGGGTTGTTTATAGACCCCTTTAAGTCTTCATAAGCACGTAACAGGGAGAGACACTGTTTATTAGGGTTAGTAACTAACGTGGAATGTTTTTGTTCATACATTCTTGGTTTTTTTTATACTGTTAAAGCACTGGTGCACAAGAGAAGGGTTTTTTTTTATTAAGTCTGAAATGTGCTTTTGGCAACGCGTATATTTTTTAATACTTCCATTCTGTTAATAAATCTTTATTCATTATTTTCATCCGTCACGTATAATACTAACAAGTAATGTAAAAAAAAATTAAGTCAATTCCTACTTAGGTTAACAAAGAAAAAATTTATATTTTAGTTACTTTTTATTAAATAATTACACTTAATATAAATATGTATATACATATGACAAAACCACAATATCGAGTGGCAAAAGAAATTTTTTTCCAGCGATTTACACGCTTCGTTCCTGACGGTATTTATTCCTAAATTTACATCCCGCTAAAGATCTTATATAAGAGAAATTTTTTTCTCCCGTACAAAACTGAAATTAATTATTTGAAAATTCAAATAAAAAAATTTGTGCTTCGACGAGATTCGATCCGAAGGCATGAAGATTCTACGCCGTCGCTCTACCAAATTTGCCATAGCAAGACGAATGACATAGTAGAAGCATTGGCTTGTTTCTTAATTCATCCGGTAAATTAAATGATTTTAATGCAGTTTAGACAACCACCCTTGGTGACAGGAATTATTTGGCGGTATTTTGCCAAATGTGGCTACTCTGGTCCGATTCGGGCACTTAACGTTTAGCCAAAAAAAGTCGCCAAATTTCGGGTATTTTTGAAACCACGCCAAGTGTTCGGGCTAAACTACATTTTCACCAATTAAGTTTAATTAAATGAATTAATATTTGAAAAAACTGTATTAACATCTAGTGTCATCCACTGCAAGTTTAAAAAAAGTGTATTTGAAATTGAGTGGATGAATAAAAAGTATTTCATTAACGATTGAAAATTTGAACAAGATATATATAGAGAGAGAGTGAACTAATAATAGGAATTAAAAAAAATGGGATTGACCTTTTAAGGGGTTGGAACAAAATGGTCAACGTACATAAGTGGTCAACCTATAAAGCTTTGAAACTTGTATTGATTCATAAACAAAACTGCTTTTCTTGTGCAACTTTAGGTGCAACCTTCAAAAACACAATTTTCGGTCTAGATATCGATTTTTTTTTTTTTTTTTTTGATGGCATATTAAATGCAATCTTTTATCTTTAAAATTCCTTTTGAGTTTCTGTCTTTCTTAGAAGCTGGTTTAGTATTACTAGACAATAAAATCCTCTGAGAGGAAAGGTTCTAAAAGCATTTTTTTCATTACTGCCAAAACAAAATTCTCAAAACATTATGCATCGATAAACTTGAACTTTTGTATATAAGTTTTCAAATACATGTACAATTCTTAAGATTTTATAATGAGTAGAAGATTTTTATAATACAATAAAGTGAAAAATGCAATGAATTTAAAACTAAAAGTGAAAAATATAATAAATTTAAAATTCAATATCCACATCTCGAACTACCATAGCTTTCCATGTAAGGGCTATATTACCGAAATAATTGTCTATTTTTTAAGATAAAGTTACACTCTGTATTATAATTCCATTAACAAAATGTAAGCATATTTATTTTCTTTTGAGTTACCACGTTTTACAAAAAGTCATAATTTTTGCTTACATTTGTATAACAAGCCCTTTTGATCGTAAAATTTTCACTAACAAAACTTTTCTCGGGTGTTTTTCGAATTCTGAAGCCCCATACGGTCATAGAATATGCATTTGTAGTCAAAATTTACCTTCATTCAAAAGATTATCTTCGACTGTTACCTTAAAGAAATTCCAGTGGCAGTTGTTCCTTTTTAAGACTTCACAAACTGGCGAACCACATGCGACTCACAACGAATATCTTTGTCATAACTAAATTAAACAAAGATTTATAACAAATATCATAGCTTTATTTTTGAAATTTCGAATTATACATGTTTACTGATAATGAATCGTAACATTCGTCACAATATTCAACTTATTCGACAATAATATTTTCAAAATTTAATATTTGATTTTAAAACGTATTAATATCTTATATAGCTCTGCACAGAAAAATTAATTTCCATGGATGTAACACAGAAATACCTCCAAATAGGAGACCGAGATGTTATCCGCCATATTGGAGATGATAATTGCTACGTAAGTAGTCTTTACAAGAAAGGCGAGATTAAAAAAAGCATTGACGAATTTGAAGTAAAACTAAAACTGTAATTCATTTGGCGTGCATTATGTGTTCTTATATTTTGTTGAGTAAATTTTTAAATACGAGAATCTTTATTTTTGTTTCCTCTGAGGATCTGCAGTAGGGAAAGAGCGAATTTTGCATTAAAAAGCTAATCTAAAAACATTATGTATGACTTCTAAGTTTTTGAGTGTTCCAATGCTCAGAGATGCACATTTTCTACAAAACTTCGATATTTTGAACCATTGTTTTAAAGAGTTACGAACAAACCTTTTAGAACTTGTTTGTCTGTACTAGTATAGCATCAAAAAGTTAAACAAAAAGTAAACATCAACATTATAAAAAAGTATACGATTTCTTTAATACCATAATATATAAATATGGAAACATTCTCTTTGAATTTCAATTCATATTATTCATTCTTTAAACTAAAAATGAAAATTATTCAAAAGAATTGCTTGACTTAAAATTATTTATTCTTACAAATGTTCTGGGTGTGTGAGGTGCGGCTATTAAATAATAAGACTGGCGCTGCTGCAGAAGTACGCATGCGCCAAACGCCAGCAACCGACAGCTGTTTAACATGAAGCTTTCTCTTTCGAACTCAGTGCCTCTCGCTTCTGTAAACAAATCCGTACAGCCTTAGCCTTCGCTTACATTAGAGTTATTTTTGTTTTCCCGGAAAAATGATAAGTGTGCAACGAATTGCTGTAAAATTTCATTTGAATCTCGGAAAATCCGTTACTGAAACGTATAATTTACTGAAAGAAGTGCATAGAAATGAAGGTTCATCGTGTACACGTGTTTTTTGAGTGGTTTAAGCGTTTTCAAGTTGGCTTATGAAGATGATTCCCACTTGGGTCGTCCTTCCATTTCAAAAACGGATAACACTGTCCAAAAAATTAGTAATCTGGTTCTATATGATCATCGGTTAAGCCCTCGAGCGATTGCCGAGATTAGGAATTGACAACAAAATCCGTACGTGAAATTTTTTCATCAAGACAATGCGCTGGCTCATTCCATGTTGTTTTTCAAGAGGTTTCTAGCCAAATATAGCACCCCAGTGTTATACTATCCACCTTATTCGACGGATCTTGCGTCACACGACTTTTATCTATTTCCTAAGTTGAAATCCACATTAAAAGGAACATGATTTGAGTCCGTTGAAGCTGTGAAAGAGAAAGCGCCCTGTAGGAGCTGACGGAAGAAGACTTCCAATATTGTTTCGATTCGCGCGGAGTTCTGTAGGGATAGAGGACGGATGTATATTGAAGGTGATAATAAACAAATATGTATGGCATCAAAATAAAATGTTTATAGCTTCAGTCTCGTTATTTAATAGCCACACATTGTGTATACGAGTGCGAGTGAAATCAATGATATTTTTATTCACAAATATTCTGAAAGACACACACATAGCAGAGCTTGGTCAGTAACAGCACCTGTAATGACAGCCACAGTTATATCAGCAACAGTTATATTATTTTGACGGACAAAATGATTTGCACAATTTAGGATAGAATTATTCTAACATTCATTGGTCCACGGAAAATTGCGCTACCTATCACGAACGACGAAATTTTACAAAAGTATCTTTAATTTTCTGTTTCGCTGCCTTCTACCTTTTAACAAAATAGAGACTTATTTTTGTCACACCTCTCAAGAGTAGAGATTGTTACATTTAAATAAAATGGCAATCGAGTTCTTAAAGTTGTTCTTTATTTATGGAAATAACGCCGAAGTAGCACTGCAGGACTTTACATAATTAGAATGAATACAACATTTGCTTTCCTTTCGGTACCCGCGAAAGATCAGAGAAACGTAAAAAAATTCTAAAGACTCATTCAAAACTCTTTTTTCCCTTGCATATTCTTATTACTTAAAGCCTTCACTTTGCGTACAGTACACGAGAACATTTTTTTTAGAAACAGAAAATAAGACTCCTCCTGTAGATAAATATAAAAGCGCGCGGCGGAAATAAATCTTAAAACAATTCAAAATCTTCTTTGAATATCTATTTATTAAAGTTGAAAAATACCTTTCATTTATTTAATTCAAAAAAAAATTAAAATAACAGAAAATAAGCTCATATCTCTTCTCGAACAGAAAAAAAAGCAAAAGAAAAGTAAAGATATGCGAGATTCTTTCTTCTTTTTTTTTAAAGAGAAAGTACTCTCAAACTGCGACTTGAAAAGAAACCACGAAATAAAGAGAAAAATAGAAAGAGCTTTCTGAAAAAGAAAGTTTATTTTCTTTTTAAGTCGCGTTTCAATACCTGTGCTGCTTTCAAACCTAATTTTCCTGTCTGTTAAGGTAAATTTCTTTGACATTCTCAGAGCGCGAGCTCTTATAAAGAAAAATACATTTATTTCAAAAGTGCGCTTTTATCCTTTATGGTAAAAAGGCTTAAATTCTGGTTCTGGTAAATGTTATAGGAGTATTTCCTTTCTGATTATGCCTAGTGCTCATTTGTGGAAGAGTTTGTTTCGTCATCTTGCGCTGGAAAGAATTCCCACATTGAAATTTGGTGTAGTAAAAGTGCAAGCTCTGTATATATTGTTAGAGATTTTTGTAAAAATAAACTGAGTACGTTTCAATTGATAGCACTAAATAAGGAATCATAATAAGATTTTTATGCAGATTAATAAAAATTGATATCTGATACACGGAAATATTTATCATAATTTTTAAAATTTAAAGAGCTATAGATATAATAGTTAAATTAATTTTAGAAATTATTTTTCACACAATTTTCAATAGTACTTTTATAATTCATATTACTACAGTACTCTCTATGTAATGAAGCACTTCTCCCTTCCATTTCGAACAGTAATACAAACATAATACAGTATACATATATACAAATAATGTGTGTGTGTGTGTGTG
>BMAW01070881.1:0-13951 GCA_019974015.1 Nephila pilipes | reverse complement strand
TAATTCCCACCTTGTGGAAATGGTCACTCTCTCCGCTACAGTAAAATAATTCTATGAAAAGGAAATTGGCTCTTCGACTGCTTTAAAAAAATTAATTAAATAATACTATTTAAAAGAAAGTCTTTACATATATATATATAGTACTCGCATTTGAAGACAGGTAACATCAATAAAGTAAACTGTTGTTACCATTGGGTGCTGCCATCTGTTAAAAGGAGCTGAAAGAAATTCGACATTGATTCATAAATTAGTTTTTAATTGGTAGCCATTAGATGCAAAATCAAAAATGGACTCATCGTTCTACACCGGAAAGCAAGCAAAAATCAAAACAATGGGTTGCTTCCGGAGAATCTGCGCCAGAGAATGCGAAGATGATCTCATCGGCCCCAAAAGTCATGACGAAGAATTTTCGGGATGCGAAAGGCGTCATGATCACGAATACGAATAACTGAGACATAAGACAGGAATCTAATGAGTCATGAAACTTATTAAAAATAAACCATTTTCGATGCTACGAGCGCCATCTCTTGGAATTTCGAATTGCTTATTGAACGACCCTTGTTTCCAGCGGTCAATTATATACACATACATACACAAAAAATACAGGTAATAAACATTGCGTGCTTTTCTCATATTTAGATTCAATAAAATACTTTTGATTTCAGTTAATAATCTCTAATAAACTTTATATCAAAACTGCGAATTAGTTTCGAAATATTCTGTATATTGAATTGTTTTTGAATATTGGTAAGTCAACCTAATGAAGGGAAACATATATTTATAAATTTTACAAAACAATGCATCACAAAACAGCAAAACTGTTCAATCTGAACAAGTTTAATTTTAGAAATTAAAACTAAGTTTTCCGAGACATTGGATAAGAAAAATGTTGATACTGACAATAAATTTCTGAAACATGATCATCATTTCCCCTTACCAAATAACAAAACAAAATAGAGTCAAAAAATAGCATTAATGTTGCAAATATTATATGAAAAGAAATCAAAAGTTCAAATCATAAAAAAGAAACAATATCGTCCCTATATAATGTCATTGAAATTTGAATTATCTATTTTAAATATTTCAACTAACATCTGATCAAGTGAAATGCACATAACTAAAGAATCAACGAATGATAATTTGTATTAGTTGAAAAACATTTTTAAAGAATTTATTATTATTTGTCGAATATTTTTCAATTCAAGCAGACCAGTTCTTCTGCTTAATCTTTTTATCGTTATTTTAATAGCTTTAATTCATTTACTTTTTACAAGTAATATAAAAAAGTGAGTTCATTCCTACTTAGGTCAATAAAGAAAAAAAAATTTAGTTATTTTTTATTAAGTTATTTGGCGGTATTTTGCCAAATGTGGCTATCCTGGTCTGCGGACGTAACGTTCAGCCAAAAGAAATCGCCAAGTTTGGCAATTTTTTAAATCGCGCCAAGTGGTTGGGCTCAACTGCATTTTCACCAATTAAACTTAATTAATATTTTAAAAAACCGTATTAACATCAAGTGTCATCCACTACAAGTTTAAAAAAATGTATTTGAACTTGAGTGGATGAATAAAAAGTATTTTATTAACGATTGAAAATTTGAACAAGATATATAGAGAGTGTGAGCTAATAGTAGGAATTTAATAAAATAAGAGATTATTTTTATATTTTTTATTCTGTTATTGTTTTTAGGCGAATTTTATTCGGTCCATTAAATATTTTTGCTTTGCATCACAAATATTTTTATGAAAATGTTGCATTTCCTATTTTGTATGCGTTATTTTTTTTATATTAATACTTTTGAGACAACGCTTATAATTAGAGAAATGTTTCATCTTCTTTCAATAGAATTAAATATTACGAAATGACCTATATAACCCTTTAACGTTCTGAGGCTTATAGACACGCCTCGCCAAGCCAATATGTTAACTTCCACTGGTGTTTACATGTAACTGCGCCTATGCGAAGCAAAATCCTTCGAAAATGGCTGCTACCAATAAAACTACACCCACGGCATTGGAATGCAATAAAATGGCTTTGACAGTGTTTCGAAGGATTCACTTATTTCAGAGAAAGGGAGGGTGGAGAGAATGGAAAAGGGGATGTGTTTCTGGAACGTTAAAGTCAAGGCTGCGGAAAGCATGACTGAGCAAGTCCATGTTACTGCAGCGCGACCCTCTAAGCGATATAAGTAACAAAAGGATTGTCCTTTACGACCTATTACTAGAAACTTTCCAGGCTTAGTATCATCAACGTCTTCAAAGAAAAATGCGTCTTGAAAGTGTGTTGTTTGTTCAAGGAAATAAATTCGCCGTGAATCTCGCTATCAATGCATTGAATGGAATGCTGTTTTATGTGTTCAACCATGTTTCTGGATATATAACGCTGCAACTGAGTTCTAATATTCTTCTTATTACTATACTGTGACTCTATACTTAATTTTTTTTTTCTTTTTGTAAAAGTAAATAATTTTTAGATCGAGAGCGTGCCTTTTCTTTCTCTCTCTTCAACAACAAGACTCTTTTCAACTCTCTTCAACAACAAGACAGAAGTTAAAACGCCTTAACCCAATAGAGACGTCTCTTTTAGCCTGTTTGGTAAAGGCGCAGCAAAAAGAGACCAGTTAACTTTTATTCGGACCCACTGGACCAGGGTTTCGATACACAGTTGGTACTCCAAGATCAGCAACTCTCTCTTACTCCACGGGGTTGGAAAACCACCTAACGCCGAAGTGGTGACCAGGACGTGATATGTAGCAGCTCTCTTCAAACACGAACGACGGAAGTCAAAATGCTTTCATAACTAGCCCGAGAGAGACGTCTATTTTAGTCTGGTTGGTAAAGGAGCAGCAAAAAACGACCGGTCAACTTTTACTCAGCTCCAATTGACCAGGGATCGATACGCTGCTGGCTTTTTAAGGTCAACTACTCTCTTTCCTTCCATGGGGTTGAAAACATCGGCAACTGAACCCTGAATGCACCGCATAACCACGCAGTGAAAAACGGTGGCATTGAGGATGTAATCTCGGTAAGTTTTCCTCGGCAGGCAAAGGTTTATAATACAACATAATAATGAAAGATTTACGAGGGAATTACACAAAATAGTTTCCCATTTTATGTATTAAAGGAATTTTGATAGCTTAATTTTATTTGATTAAATTTCTTAACATTTTTATATTTAAATTTATCTTAATTACTTTTAAATGCAGTTTTATATCGGAAAAAATAAGCAATAGCAATATAATTGACTGAATGTTCTTAACCAACGCAAAAAAAATCTTCAGCAGTTGAGTTTACATTGTACGATTAACTAGAAGATTCGCATTATATTTAATATTTGCAATGATTAATTTTAATTTGTACCTAAAACTACAGCTACGTTCTCCGAACATTCATTTTATTTCATTGATTAAGTAAAGTGTACTACATCTATGAACAAATAGAGAAAAATTTAATTGTTCTTCGAAATTTAAAAAAAAATTACTTTCGGATATTTTCTTTCAAACATAAAATAATTTATGTGTCTTCTTATCAAATCAATCCCAGAGGTATTTTTTAAACATTTTTTATTCCCGGATTTAAGAATTTTCAACTCTACAATCAATATGATTAAGCAAATAAGGTCTTAAAAGAATAAATAAAAAAGAAACACTGTTGCTATAAGTTTCATAAAAATTAAACTGTGGAATAAAAAATTTTCATTAGTATCTATGAAAATATGAGGGGAAAAAAGAACTATTTATAATCGACTGGAGAAAATGGTGTTATTATAATATATATATAGCTGTACATAGTAATATATATATATATGTATTACTATGAACCATGCATGTTGGCGTATGTGCGCGCCCTCTATCGTTATTCTTTAATACTCGGCAAAAGCAGAATAACTCTCAGCAACAGTGGAAGTGGATACAAATTATATATTCCGAAATCCACAACAACCTTTACTGAAACTGATTCAAACCAACTTGAAAATTGATTCATAGTTTAATTATTAAATAAAATGTTTAATAAAAGCACCCTTAAATGTGGTCCGTCATTATCTGCACGTCGAGTTCGAAAAACAAACAATACATATATACATACTAACATGTTTAACACAAACATTGAGATAGAACAATAAATCTGTTTCTTTCTGTTGTGAAAAGTTTTTTTTTCATCAAGTAATATAGCCAAATAATTATCATTTGAGATAATACCCAAGATATCGTTATGTATTTTCAGTGATACATAAAGATACCATGTATATATTGGATAATGAAACTCACTTTTTTTTTTTATCATTAATTTCTCATTGTAATTATTCTTATTTTTGTTTGTTTCCGCCATTTTTACTATTCACTTACTAAACAAACAATGAAACAGAGTTATCCTTCGCTAGAATATTCTTTTTCATATCGTATTGCTTAAAGAACATCAGAATAAGAGAAGCAGTTTGAAGACTTAAACCTGAAAAAAAGGCTTAATGAAAGGCTTAAGAAATGAAAAAAAGGCTTAACAAAAATTGTTCTATTAATTCTTTGTGGATACGAGTAAATAGATAGGCTTAGCTACTCCGGTAATCGAAAGCATTTGGGAATTTTTTTAACAGACGATTATTATTATTGTTCGTTTCATGTAGCTTGATTCATAAATATTTAGATAAGCCTATTTGAAATAAAAAAGAAATCGAATAACATATTAAAGAATGTTGATAATACAAGCAACGCGTAAAAGTAACGTATTCTAAATTTTTATCCCGAGGTAATTCTGCATTCTATTTTTCTCTCCATTCTTTTAGAATAAGGTAGATATGCGTTGGTGCATAATAAATAATCTCATTATTTATTCCAATGTTTATTTCCTTTTTGCTTCTAAATGGAACTTTAATTCCGTGAGTAGACTTTAGTTTACGGGTAAATAAAAGTATTTGTGTTTGAAATATGTGTTGAATAGAATTATACGAGCAATGCTACACAAAAACATCATTCCATTCCCGATTAATTTCTTATCTATTCGTTGTGATCATGAATTTATACATATTTTATAGGATGTTTACTCTCAAACAAATAGAGCTTGAATCAGAAACCGCCGCTAGTAAAATCGAATACAATAAGCTGACGACAAAGCAGAAAAGAAAAACATGTTTCTTATTTACATTGGAAAAGACTTATGTTTTACTGATAATGAAGATATCTTCATATCCGATTTTATTTTGTTGTTTAGATGAAACACACGTTGTGCGTATTTTCAACAACAAAATTCAAAGTTTGGAAGCGAGATCAATGTTTACTGAAAAATAGCAAATATAAATCTTTTGATATTTATTTGCATTCATGAAATTTTAAGTAAAGAAAAGTTGGAAGGCTACCGGAAAACGGAAACTAACAACTCAAAAATAAAGAATAAATTAACCTTCTTTATTTAAATCAAACTGTTTCCCACGAATTAAAATTCTGTTCAACTGATTTGCATGAAAGAATTCAATTCTTGAATTTCTTTCAACGTATGTTGAAAGAAATTCAAGACATACATTCCTAGACGACAGAACGCTTGATGAAATAGAGTTTAAAGAGATAATTTTAATTAGTAGGTTATAATGAAAGGTGAACACACGCGATCCAAAATAAATACTTTTTACTTTAATTATAAATTATTTGTATATTATTTTACATATGATATGTTATATAACGAAATATAAAGCTCGTTTCGGTTCTGAAGATCCCGATTCTTCTTATATAAGAATTTGAAGATTTTTTTTTGAAAAGTAAGACAACTTGTTTGGATTATTTAATTTATTTGTGCAATATTTCAAAGCAAATATAAAGACCAACGCTTCAGCCTAATATAATTTACCAAGTAATTAAGTGAAAATGTGTTTCTTTGTCAAATTATGAATGTACTCTACACTGGTAAGTATTGAGTATATTTCATAGAAATACACTTGGAGTATTACCACACATGTATACACCATTCACTTTTTTCCCACCGTTTTTTAGTCCCTTCTATAGGATTCCCGTAGTAAATTAATTTATAATAAAATTAAAAAGAAATTCGACGAAGGAAAAAAATACAAAAATAAATTTCATAGGAGAAAAAGATCACATTACGAGGATGGAAGATGGCATAATTCAAGTAAATTGCTATTACCATTGCGTGCTGCCATCTGTTAAATACAACCGAAACAAATTTCACATTGAATCATAAGTTTGTTTAGATTTCGTAATCATTTGTTGCCTCATCAAAATTTGACTGCTACCGCGTCGAGTTATTACAGTCAATGAGACCAAGATTCATCATTATGCACCGGAAATCAAGCAAAAGCAAAACGTGGCTTGCTTCAGGTGAAGATTTTCCAAAAAAAGCAAAGACGATCTCATCGGCTGGAAACGTTATGCCGAAGAATTTTGGAGGTACTAAAGGCATCAGGATCACGTGTTCAAGTAACTGAGACTTAGACAGCTGTCTAGTCATTTATGAAGCTTATTAAAAAACCATTTTCAATACAATGGGGGCCATTTCTTGGATTTCAAAAGGACCTATTGAACGACCATCGCATATCGAATCAATTTTCATCGTAGGTGCTGAAAACGAGGTCTTCCTCACATTTATCGATGTTATTTAATTACCCTGTATGAATATAAATGGAATTCGTGTAATTAAACTTCTCTATTAGACAAGAAAATGCATTTTTAAAAATCTATTTTTAATTTGGGGAAATGCGGGAGATATGAACTCCCCTTCTAAAATATCTTTCTGAAGTTACGAGCCACTTTAGGGTGTGTCACTCCCTAACGTACATATTTTGATTTTTTTCACTTACTCTCAAAATACTTCTGAGTTCGAAAATAGCATTTTAATACAAACGCAATTTAAAGACTTGAAAATGGAGGGAAAAATTATTTTTTTTTCCTTTTCTTGACTATTCTTTGACTCTATCCTTTGTGAAACAATGTTGAGTTGCATGTCTCAGAATCTCGACAGAAGCTGGAAAGTCTGTCAGTGAAAAGAGATTGTGACTTAAATTTACTCTGGATTAATGAAAGACAAAAATAATTTTAAGACATTACGTTGATTTACGTTGATTAATGTATGCACTCCAGTCCTTTCCAAAAATGCTAAGATCAGCATTTCCTACACTCTGAACTAATAGGGATTTTCCCCTTCCACCACACAAACTCCTTGTAAAATACCCAAAGATCCCTACATCTATTGCAGTGCGATCTGTATAATCCTTAATTTAACTTCCCTAGAGAAACAAACAGGGGGAAACCTCTGTCACTTCTTTCCAAATTATCAGAGTGAGTGGAAGTGCTGTAGTTCTTCGATGAATTTGCCTCCCTCTCGCTTGAAAATAAATAAATTTGTAATTCATCGACAAAAAGTTTCCTTTTTCTGCTATAGCTGCAACAACATTACAACACGTTTTCATTTTAATATTTCTAAAGTACTGAAGTACTATTATTATTATATATGTGTGTTATTATAAAATATTAAAATTCATATTCATTTAAAACTATAAAGATATTTTTCACTTGCACTTTCACTCTCAAAAGCGTTCGTTTTTCTTTTTTCAAGAGCTTGAATCAATACATCAGGGCTCACAGCTCGGTGGGAACTTCCATTATGTTTGATCCTTCTAAAATAGCAACAAATCCCGTACTTCGTTCGGGAGATCCGAGACGAGGGGTGTGGGGAATGTTTAATGGGTTATTTTCGTTAGCGCGCTTCCAAAGCTACTTGATCCTCGCCACCTGCTAGCGATCGATTTCTGAATCGGGATTTGTTATGTCTCTGTCGTTAGAAGTCTTTGGAAAAATGAAGTGATTAATCCTCACTGAAGATGATATTATTTTTCTTTTATCGTGCTCCTTAGACAGAAAGAAACTCGTCTTTGCTGTATTTTTTTTTTTTTTTTTACTTACAAGCTTCAATAATATTTAAATTTTCATATTTTATATCGTTTTACGATCATAGTACTCTGAAGGTTTAATTTTTTATATAGTTTTTATTTTAATAATTTCTATATTGTATACAAATAGAGATAATTGCTTAACGATGACAGTCGCTTTTGACGCATACGTTGAACGACACTAGGGAAAAGATCATTGGTTATAGAATGGAATAGATCGTAGGCATTTTATACTATTCAACTGACCAGATAACAAATTCGGAGATATTTGTTTAATTGTATTTGTATAATTTAGCTCACACGGCAACAATAACAAAAAATAGACTCAATTTTATTAATACGAAGTTATACTGTTACATAATATTTATATACGCATATTACACTCTTATAAAAAAAAAAACGACACACCAAGAAGGAGTTGCCCGATTGTAATGAAATTTCGTATACAAAGACATTTGGACCGAACATGCTATTGATTAAAATTTGGTGTCCAATGAATGAAAAGCAGAAGCTACCGCGCATCAGAACTGCGCACTCAGCAGGTGTGTATAAGAAGCTATTCTCAATCTGATGGTCAAATTTTCTGTTGCATTGAGATTTAGGATACTTTACAACGACTAAAAAAATGCCTCGCCGCGGGATTCGAGCTGACGATGGCAGATTTTAGCATCATGATGGTAGCGGTCGACCCAGGGGCGCAGCAGATCGGGAGGACAGATCAGCTGTCACAACGCCTCATTCATCGTTAAACGCCATCAGACGTGCGAACCACACACGCGTGTCCACCATGACCATTCATAGACGGCTGATAGAGTGAATTCTACCCTCGTACCGATTGCTACACCACCTGAAAATCACGGCTGCACACTGTCGAGTCAGATTACAGTGGTGCTTGGCTCGATCAGTTCGGAATGATGCTGACTGGGGACATATAGTGTTTAGCGACGAATCCCGCTTCCAACTGTGTCCTGACGATCATCGAATACGTGTCTGAAGACGCCCAGGACAGCGAGCCAATCCTGTTTTCACTATTACATGCCCCACAGGCCCTCAACCAGGAGTTATGGTATCGGGTACCATTTCTCTTGATAGCCGGACCTCTTTGATCGTCATTAGAGGTACACTTACAGCACAGTGGTACGTCGACGACATTCTGAGACCTGTTTTGCTATCGTTCCCTTTACAGTACCCTGCCCTTATTTTTCAGCAAGATAATGCCAGACCACATACAGCACGTGTTGCTATGAACTATCTTACAGCTTGTCAAACACTTCCTTGACCAGCCGGATCTCTCCCCAATCGAGCATGTCTGGGATATGATGGGAAGGCGACTGCAGCGACCAGGGAATGTTGATGACTGACAAATGGAGTAAATTTGGCAAGAAATACCACAGGAGACCATCAGGGAGCTTTATCACTCTATGCCACATTGTGTGGCAGCTTGCATCCAGGCTAGAGGTGGGTCAACACCTTATTGAGCTCGTTACTTTGTAACTCTGAACTAAATCAATTCTTTTTTCTCTGAAATAAATCTTTTCATTTTTTCTAAAATTTTAATCATTTTCTATTCTGTACATAATTTTCCTCTCCGCCAATTTTTGTCTCCATCAGACTACTCCTTCTTGGTACGTCCTTTTTTTTTTTTTTCGTTATAGAGTGTACATTTACACAAAATCAATAAAATATTTCAATTCATTAAAAAACGTATAATAAAGAGGCTTAAATGCGATACTACTGGGACGAATGTGATTTTTTTTCCTTAAATAATACTAGGGTCGTTCAATGAGTCCTTAGAAAGTCCAAGAGATGGCGCTCGTAGCATCGAAGATACTTCGTTGTTAGAAATAATCATAGCTCACTAGTGTGTTGTTAAAATCATAATTACTCATATCCGTTATCGTGAAACCTTTTTCACCTCAAATTTTTTTGTCATATCTTTGCTAGTCGATGAGACCACCTTCACCTTCTTTAGAGCAGATTCGCCAGAAACAATCCAACGTTTCGATTTTTGCTTGATTTTTGGTGCATAATCATTAATCCCTTTTGTTATCGCCGGAGATAAATCGATGCACAATGACATCGATAGCTCGACGCGGCCGCAATCTAATTTTGAATTGGAAGCAAACGACTAACAAATCAAAACCAACTTATGAATCAATGTCAAATTGGTTTCAACTGCGTTTAGCAGATGGCAGCACTCAATGGTAACAAAAATTTACTCCATTGATGTCGTTTGTATTTTAAATGTAAGTACGTTTCGAAACACTCTAGTAGCACCCATCAATATCAAACCCCCGATAAACTTTGTACACATATTATAATCAATCAGTTAATTGTATTTCACACGCTAAGTCAGAAATAAAAAGGCACTGGGTGTTTTCTTTCAATAGTTAGACTTTCAAATATTAAAACTGTGACGTTTGGCTATTCGCGGTTTCTCTTCACTAACCTTGGGGACTTTTAATTAAGATTGATTGCTTTTGCTAAACTACCTTTGCCCAACCAAAAATGAAACGTGAATATGCAGATAGGAACAGGTAGAAATGAAGTGAAGCGGGAGAGTTAGGAAATATATAAACTCCGACTGAAAGTCACGATAGTGAGGCTGAAGGAGAAGTGAAAAGAGAGGCTGAAGGAGAAGTGGAAAGAGAAATTGAAGGAGGAGTTGAAAAGAGAGGTTGAAATAGACGATAGGATTAAAGGCGTAGTATTTAAAGAGATTTAGTGTTCCAGATTGCTACGTTAGTTTGAGTTGCAGTCGAGGAAGGATTAGTGGTAAGAGTCTGTTAGATTACTATTGGTGGGTTGAATTTGGGTAGTAGAAATCTTCCCCAGGAGAGCATATATATTTGTTGTTATAGTAAATAGAAGTTAATAAATTCCATACATATTGTTCTAGTGTCTCTTTGATTGATTATTGTGTCTTAATGTTTAATAATTGAATCTAACTATGGCACAAGAGGCAGTCCGGATCGGGTAGGCGCCACAAAAAAACTTGCGTTATAACGAATTTCAAAATTTTAAAAAAATTAAGAAATTTCAATGATTTTTATCCATTTAATGAAAATGAATTATATTAATGAATCGAAATAACAAAAGGACAAATACAAACAAGCTAAAATTTTGAAAAAGGGAGTGATTTTAAAAATATATTCGATAACACCGCATCTATAATAAAATAAACAATAAAAGGAAATTCAAATTCATATCCTCACATTCGAAATCATGGATAAAATGCATTAATAAACAAACAGCAAAATTAAATTACGAATATCACTTGTTCTTGCCGTAATAAATTATATTTTTCATAATGATAAACAATCCATTCCATAAATTTCTTTCTCACGTATGTATTAACATATTGCATTGAAGATGCTTCCGTTTTTACGTTTAAAAAATAAGTGTACAGTGAATAATTAGTTGTTCTTAACTGTGATATTTACTACTACGACGAAATTAGTTCAAATTTATTCATTTTAAAATATAAAGACAGTGAAAACAAAAACGTTAATAAAAAGAGAACAAGTAAAAGTAAATACAAAAAACCTAAATTAATAAATATACTAGCTACGTCATTCTTTTAATTAAAAAAGTGTGGAGTAGTTTTGAAAGTGACTAAATAAGAAGATTGTAATAATATTTTTTTAGCTATCATATAATTTTAATTTTCACACCATGAAATAAATAGTTCTTTTAATTACTATATTAAGTGAAAAATAAATTACTTTAACATTGGGCTCATTTCAGTCGTCTCAATTTTTTTCTGTTTGGAAATGAAAAAAAAAGGTTAATGTGCAGTCATTTTTAAACTCAAAATCTCTTGATTATTGCGTGACATGTTTTCGAGTTTATTCCCAAATTATGCAAGAATTCATAGTCTAAAACATTTCACAACAGCGCAGTTGTTTCACCTAGTAACATAAATCAAGTTTTAAAAGGTCGAAGGTGAAGTACGTTATTTTATATGCGAAAAAGGCTAAGATTTTACTCTGCATTCCAGCGATATTTCTTTTTTTCACAATTTTATTACAAAAATTCCAACGATTTTTATATAAAAGGGCTTTTCGAAGCGTTACAAAACGTTCTAACTATTTGTAAGGTTTACAGAAAAAGATTTTAATCGTTTAAAAATTTGATTTTAATATCAGCTTAGAATTTTATGAAAAACAGAACGAGAGAATACATATGCATACTTTTCAATCTCTTTTTGTGTTTCACATTTTTCTTAGTAAAATATTTCATGGAAACATTTTAAACTATTTTCTTTTCCTTGTTATATTTAGAAACATTAAAGCGGCATTTAATTGTTTGCTCTTCTTAAAATTTCATAAACGTGTACATATTTTAAGAATGATAAATTTAATCATTAATTTGATAGTTTTTAGACCTAGTGAGAAATTCCATTTACTAACGAAAAATAATCAAAATTCTTCACTATCTTTCTAAACTTTTGTTAAAAATAAATCTCTTTTTTTATGTAAATGATTCTTTACATCATAATTAAATTTTCAAAACTGGGGTTGCAATGCAGATTTTTTATGGAAACCAAATTTTATTTGTGTAGTGATAAATTATCGCAAAAAAGGGGAAATCAAAACTTATTTTAGGACTTATGATAGACTTTGTTACAAAATATTTCAAATATCTTTTAAAACATTATTATTAAAGTTCTTAGATATAAAAATGATTTTTTCGTTTTTAAATATTAAATATTTAGTAAAAGGACGAGTAGGTTATAAAAACAAATCTATATATAGTAACCTCTTTCTAAGTCAAACTTTTGTCGGTAAATACTTATTTTTGAATTCCTTAACTCAAGTTACTTTGTTATTTAATGTTTCCAAAGAGTTACATATTTATATTGCATTCAGTTTATATTCGATGTGATATATATTTACTCACAATTAAGTGGCATTAATATATTATTTAATCTATGCAATTCTCTCATAAATAAATTTATAATACGAGATAAAATTTCCTGAGTGAATTAAGATTTTAAAGCGTCCTGTTTACATTTTCGAATAATGTTCATCGTATATATTAATTTTCATTACAGTATATTGATTCTTGGAATTTTGGCGAATTTCATAAAACGTTTGCACAATTTTACAGTTATGTACGTGCAGTATATTGAACAGTAAAATATCCTCCAAGCCCTAAAAGCATTTTTCAAATTCTAATAATAAAACTTGCACAAGTAAGCATGTAGCTAGAACAATTCGTCACAATTTGTTTAGACTATCATTTTGCAGTATTATTTTTTTTAATTGTATTTGTTGTCAATATAAGAATATTTTATTAAATTAATACTTCAAGTTTGAATTTAATTTTGCGGTTGCAAAAAAAGACGAAATGCTTTATTGGATATTTATATTATCTTACACAGGTTTATACAGAATGTGTTTAAACTCATTAAGTATATGGTTTAAGAATTACAGAACATACAAGGAATTGTGGACTATTATATCTATGATTCTTTGTTTTTGTTATATATATATATATTCAAATTATTATTAAATCTCGGAGTTTTTTGTGAGTGATTACTAATGATATTTTAATCGTTCTATAGAACTATGAAAGTAATTTTTTTCGTCAAAAATGTTTTTTGTAGGAGTGAGGATATGATTTGTGAGGTATATTTGCATTTAGGTACTTTTAAAGAAAATGGTTATATAATATCGTTCCAAATCTTTTATGTTTCTGTAAAGAGTATTTATGCAGATAGTGACCAAAAATAGTCTTTCTCTAAGTAATGCCTTAATTTAAAAAAAAAACATTTTATATTAAAAAAGAATAAATAAATGAAATTTCCAAAACTGCAAAACTCGATAATTTTATCAAACATAATATACAGTTATATCATAGAAAAGTTAGTTCGCCAGATTTTGTGCGTTGTTTTCTATAAGAGAAGTAAAGTGCTTTTTGTATTTTGAAATATTATTTTAAAAATAGCACCTAAATCTAACTATATCTGAAAACTCATGTCCATAATCATCTGAAAAGGAAAGAAAAACTTTTTAACCTAAAAAAATAACTTTTACTAGTCAATAAAATGATTAAA
>BMAW01070866.1:0-11920 GCA_019974015.1 Nephila pilipes | reverse complement strand
TGTAGGATTTTCCATCCAATTATTATTATGCAATTAATTTTATTTTTTCAATCTACTGTAAAACCAGTTCCTCCGATACTCAATAGATGTCGCCACGAATCAGAGTCATGTGATAAGCTCATGCAGCGCCACCTATCCGAGAATAAAACTATGTGACGCTCGTTTTCGCGCCCTCTTCTCTCTTTTGCCGCCACTTTCTCCGCTTCTCTTCTCCTTCGCTACCCGCGTCGGAAGTAAACTTCAACGCCCGAGCGCGTTCCAACGATAATATGGGTTAAATGAGGCAAACATCTATCTTTATTTGACGAACTGGTTAACTTACTAATACTTTTCATTGTGTAAATACTTATCATTCTTCATCATCTCTCCTAATAAACGAGTAAAACTACTGCAAGCTTCATCCTTGAATATTATCAACAACATTATATGGAATCCGAAATTACACCCCTAGACAACCAGCCCTATGCATAAGAGCATACTAGCGTAGATTCGGGATGAACAATCTCCATCAACCCCCATTCTACATTTATATATATATGGGGGAATCGAACTTGACTTATCGCGTAGAACGTCTCACCACCAGAGAGCGCTGCTACTGTCTCGACGACATTACGCTAGGGGAAGGAAGACGTTTGCGCGGGAAGACGCTTTTGCGAAGTTGGAGTGGGCACACGGAGTGTCTGAGATATATCACTGGTAAAACTGTTTTAGGAAATAAGTGCACGGGGCACAACCTTCTGACTGAAATGAACTGTCGTATATCTGTACTTACGCTTTTCTCAATTAACTATATTCAAGTGTCTGCACATATTAATCGCTGTAAATAAGAATAAATAACTTAGTATGAACGGAAATATCATCATTGTGAATACCGGACATTGTGGGAGCTCTGCCTGGGATAAACAGCGATTAGTGCAGACCGTTTTTGTGTGTGTGCGGATAAAATTTTCTTAAAGGATTTAAAAAAACGAACAATAATTAGAAAGGAACTTTTGAAAAAAAAAAGAATTAAAAAAGAACATTTCGGTAGAGGAAAGTCTCAAGTGATAACAAGGAACTGTATTGTGATTTCACCTTACCATTCATTTCGAAGGAGGAATTGTTTCCATCAACTGCAACCGATCAGATAGGAAAATATTTTTTATATAATTTCTAAAATGTATGCGTCAACAAGAAAAGAGGATCTTCTCCTCGTGGCGCAAGAATTGGACGAAGAAGTGCCATCAAATGTAAAAATTGTTGATTTAAAAAATATTATCGAAAATAGTGACTGTTTCAAGTCTGATTCAGAATTTGTAAAAAATTTAATTAAATCAGTGGTTGATGAGAGAAAAGTTCGAACTGCCATTAATGATGAATCTGATCGCGAAAAATTAAAATTATTGAGGTTAGAAAAAGAAATCGAACTTGAGAAATTAAAACAATTAAGTCCAAATGACTCTTCTTTACATGAATCGGCCAGTGCTCATGTCGAGTCATCACCTCCAAGTTTAGAGAATCTAATTAAATCTGTGAAAATATTAGCGACACCCGTTCCATCCAAAGCAGAAAACTTTCACCTTTTCTTTAAATTTCTAGAAAAATCATTCATACATTAAAATGTTCCTGAAGAACTAAAATCGGAAATTCTACTTGATAGTTTAGGAGGTAAGGCTAATAATGTTCTAATCTATATAAGTGATGATGAAATGAGAGATTACAACAAATTAAAAGATACGGTTTTAAAACAATATCAGCTAACGCCACAAGAATGTCTTAAATCATTTCGTTCCGCACATAGATCTCCGAATGAGTCGCATGTTCAGTTTTCATCTAGACTTTCGGCTATGTTTGAATATTATTGTAAATTAAGAGAAGTTTCAGAGTTTAAATTATTATGTAACTTGATTGTGTCAGATAAACTTTTTCAATCCCTGGATCGTGAAACATCTGCACATATTTGTGTAAGAGCAGGTGAAAAATGGCTAAACCCCCTTGTTATGGGTCGAGAATGTGATCTGTACTTTGCGTCGAAAGGCAAATCACTCCGCGAGATTTCTTGTAATTCCTAATTATCGATAGGATTCGAAAACAGGCGTTTATATAACCATAGTCAAAGAAGAGTAACGGAAAAACCTTCAGGAAATGGCCATGAAAAATACTTATCCGGCAATCGCGATATTAAGTGTTATATATGTAACAAATGTCATTTTGCCAAAAATTGTCCTCAAAGATTTAAAAATACCCCTAGAATTAATCAATCCAATGACCATGTTAATATGATAGAAAATGAAAATGGTGATGATAATAATTTAATGTTAGGAATTTCAACAAATGCTTTAACTGATATCCCACAAAATAAATTAAAATATGTTGATATTTCAGTAGATGGTAAAAAATTAAAGAGTTTTAGAAGATAGCGGTACACAGTGCATTGTATTAAAAAAGTCTTTGTTCCAAAATAAACGTTCGATTGGTAAATTACTCACATTAATTTCGTGTTTCGGCGAAAGAGAAAAAGCTGACGTTGCGTATTTTGATTCCTCTTTGCCAAGGTCATCGAATACAATGAGGAGTAAAGCATCATTCAGTAATCGTTTGCATGAGGATGGTTTAATACCACCTGCATTTTATTCTACGCTTTTGGAAGGTTCAAAGAGCATAAATAAAAATACGAGCCGTCAAAACAGTTTCAAGGACAATTATCAGCGTTCGATTGAGGCAGCAAAGTGTGTGAAATATCCTAGTCAAAATAAAACAGATGGATTTGCTTTATTTTCGCTACAGATTAAATCATCATTAGAAAAGGACTATTTATTTGATTCAACACGCATTACTAACTCCAAACTACGTTCGGATATAAATTTTTCAGTAAATAACTGTCGTCCAAGTAAAACGGAAATGGTTGATTTACAATAAAAAAACAAGAGGATCTACGATAAGAAAAGGAAGAAACATACGAAATATCAAGTTGGTGATATTATCGACATTCAGAGAACCCAGTTTGGTGGAGGTCTCAAGCTTAGATCCAAATTTTATGGACCGTATAGAATAAAGCCTGCTCATTCCCATGAAAGATACGAAGTGGAGAAGATTGGAAATCATGAGGGACCACAGCGAACCACTACTGCCGCCGATCATATGAAGCCTTGGGCAATGGACTTCTAAGCCATTACCTGCAAACTACCTTTTTTGTATAATTTCTTTGCTTTCGTTTTGTTTATTTTTCAGGTACATGCAGATTCTCAGATTCCTGTCGAGGACGACAGCAGGGTAAGGATAGCCGGTTGTGGGAATCGAACTTGACTCATCGCCTAGAACGTCTCACCACCAAAGAGCGCTGCTACTGTCTCGACGACATTCCGCTAGGGGAAAGAAGACGTTTGCGCGGGAAGACGCTTTTGCGAAGTTGGAGTGGGCACACGGAGTGTCTGAGATATATCACTGGTAAAACTGTTTTAGGAAATAAGTGCACGGGGCACAACCTTCTGACTGAAATGAACTGTCTTCGTATATCTGTATTGGGAACATTACTTACGCTTTTCTCAATTAACTGTATTCAAGTGCCTGTACATATTAATCTCTGTAAATAAGAATAAATAACTTAGTATGAACGGAAGTATCATCATTGTGAATACCCGGACTTCACACACACACACATATATATATATTATATTATATCCCTTTTCTCTTTTTCGCCTAGTGATACGTGATCCCCAATATCATGATACAATCTATTTAAATTTGAAATGGCCCCTGTTGGAACTTTTTTGAATTAACATACCGTGGAAGGGTCATATGGGAAGGGCACGTAAAATGTTTTGAAGTGTGAATCCGTCTTTTCTGGAGAAAAGGGAGCTTTCGCTCTCTTTGTGGCTATCCAAAATTCCTTCTGGCGTTACATTTAAATAAGAAGCTCTCCAAGATTTTGGGCACATTCGCAAGCAAATATCCTTGTAGACATGTCCGAATAAAACTCATACATTTGGGGAACCGCTCGCCTTCTTCCTCCAGATATGTAATTGTTAACGTTTATCCTATTTATTTAATAAACTAAATGAATGCACCAAATGATTGTCTTTCATTTGTGTCATTGTTCTTTTTTCATTTCTAATCGGAGCCCCTTCTCTCCACTATTCGATCAGATCATATAGTCCAGTTAATTAATTATAAATGCAGTTCATCTCAAAATTAATAGTTTTAAATAAATAAATAAAACTAGAAGAAATTGTTGTTTCACTCGAAACTAAAATGTGAACTAACTGCTACGGATAATTCTGTTTATTAAAGAAAGACATTTTAAGAAAATTCAAATTTACTTCATTATAAGCAGTGAATAACGAAAGTATTTGACTATTATTTTAATATTTTTAACGGCTCTTAGTAGTTATACCTGCGCATAGTTGAGGAAAAACAGTTGATCGTGAGTGAGATTAAGTCCTGGTAATAATGGTTCTTCTCCATGACGCTTAACCCACTTTTTGTACGCCTAAGGAAGAAACGGAAGAAATGTACCATAAATCAATTGCTCTTGTCTTTGAAGGATTAATAACATTAATATTTTTTACTCATGTATTCATTCTGAAAAACAGAAAATATATTTTACGAACTATAAAAAAAGTATGATCATTTTTCACAGTTTTGATTTCTTTAAGTGTTTAAGCATTGTTCATTTAATCTTTAAGAGGCAAGGGGAGTTGAACTTTTCTTACCCGATATGCTTGTTTAAGACCTCCGTTATCAGCAACGTTCTCACCTTGTGTCATTTTTCCGTTTATCTGTAAGAAGGATAAAAAGCATATGAAGATAAATGCGGGAAAATATTAAATAAGATCACAAGACGAGCTGGACTTGAGTGCGTTTTGAAGTGTTTTCTTAAGAGAAATGAAACTCGATTTGACATCGAAGTATATAACAATAAATGATTTTAGTAAAAAAACTCAGGTTATGGAAATGATTGTTGTATATTTTATTATCGGCATGCACATATAGTACAATTCTCTTAATAACTTTCGTAATTCGAGATGGAATTGATATCGATTTTATTAATTCGAAAAGGAGATTAAAATGAACCCCGAGGATCCATGAAATCCTCTTAGAGCTCCTAATATGCAGCAATAACTAGACATTAGAACAGAAAGTTTTCTACAACTACAACTAAATTTTATGTATACTTCCTGTTTTATTTTGCTTACTTTTCTCGGAGCATTAAAAATTCTTGTTCTTAGTTATCCTTTCACAGTGAAAAATCCTTATTTTCCTTGTGAACAATTCGGAGTTATGTTATGGATTCACAGGTTTACCTGGCAACCCCAACATTGAGGTCGCCAGATAACGGCATCGCTTTCCTTAGAAATCATAACTTTATAGAAATATTTTCTTGTAAAATGGCCACAGAGTTTCAAAAACTGACATACAGACATTTTATCAAAGAGAAGTTTAGTGCAGTAACCTTTCTTTAATCCGACAATCAAGGGTTTAGTGCATTCTTTAATCCGGCTCCGATCAAGTCGTTCGCTTTCGTTTTTTTCCCGTGCAGTAACAGAAATATGTTAATCTTGACCACCAGGTGGCGACACAGCACAGCTCGCATTATCGCCTAGTGTTCATTGTAACTGTAAATTCCCATTACATTGCAGTATTTTTATTTTTAAACTTGTTACATATCACATTTTAACAACATTAAAAGTGTGTACATAAAATATTTTGGTAGCCCAGCGGGAATTCTTCAAGTGCTAACTAAAAAATTGTAAGCATAAGACTAGAATAGCTGGTCACAACTCGTTTTCGCTATAATAGTACTGTATTAATTTTTATACTATGCTTTTATCAATACAAAAATATTCAATTCAATCAATGTTCTATGTTTGAATTTAATTTTTTTTATTTGTAAAATGACAAAATATTTTGTCGAATCTTGTCGATATTTTGTCTTATATCGTGAGCAAAGGATCAAAATGAGAGTAAACACAATGAATGCATGTTCTAATCGCTTCAGATCAAACATTGAAACAATAATTTAAACGAATATTTTTGTACTGATGATTAACACACCACGAAAGAAAAGTTAATTTAGTACAATGATTACTAAAACAAGCTGTGACTAGATACTCTAGTCATATGCTATATTGATTTTTCCGAGGTATCCCCGTTAAAATTATATTGACGTTCGATAATCTGGTAAAATACCTAATCTGGTCTATCCTGGGATTAAAAAAAAGCTTACTGTACACGGGTGTCCATTCTATTTGCTTTATTATTAATACACGAAGATTAATCATAAATGCCTATAAACGATAATAAACTAACAGACTTTTTTTTTTTAAAAAAAAGAGCAATATGAGGACAGCAAATACGACAAACATACTTACATTTAGACCTATATCTTCAAGAACATAGCTGGAGTACTGATCTATAATACACTGCGCCCTCTCTCTGAAACGACGCACAGTAGCCTCGTTCCACCATTGTTTCAAGTTGCCGTCTTTGTCAAACTGACGTCCTAAGAAAAGACACGCACCGTTAATAAAGGGAAAAAGGTTTATGGTTAGGAGATTTTTGTATTGGGCAAATACAGACGGCCGAACAACAACAATAAAATGAAAATTGTAGTGCTTTCCACTCATTACTTAAATCTACAGACATCATAAAGCTTAAATAAATAGCCAATAAGATAACAACGAGGTCAGTCGGGACTTGACCAGAAATCTAAAGATCCAGATGGGCTCCCTTCAGGCAGTCCTTTAGTTAGAAACTTCACTCGGCTTAATTTTTGAACCAGAACTCCTCGATCCACCGCAAAATCCAATAAAATTGACAGCCGCCCGGATTAATCTTGATCAGTATCAAAAGGTTACTAAAAGAAACACATATTCTATTTTAAGAATCTTGGCGATTGAAGTATTGCACACTGACTATCCCGAACCCGAGTGGCTTCGGATATTTACTGATGGGTCTCTCCTGGACATTGGCTCAAAAGCAGGTGGAGGAGTTTTCTCCAAAATACTTTTTCTACATCTCTGTGGGGAGAGGTACTGCATTTGACGGAGAAATTGTTGCGATCCGCAAAGCCCTATCCCAATTACACTGGTACCTGGATAAGTTCACAAGAGCTGTTGTCCTCTGCGATTCAAAGGCTGCGTTGTTAGCCATCGTATCTGATGAACATACCTCAACACAGGACATTTTGGACTGTCGTTGTCACGTCGAGAACCTGGCTTCTATCGAGAAAACTATTGTTTTCCAGTGAGTTCTGCCCACTGTGAGGTACCAGGTAACGAGACAGCGGACTATCTGGCTAAAATGGGTGCTTTGATTAAGCAGAATGTTTCTCGTCCCTTATCTCTCTACACAATTAAAAAAGCTTATTAAAAAATCTATCAAAGCCCGTGCTCAGGACGAACTTTCCAATCGGCTTGGAAGAATGCTGTCTCCAATTTGAGAAATGGCCTCAAGATATAGAGCGGTCGCTGGATTCCGCCTAGCCACCGGACATGATTGCTTACGAAAACATCTTTTTAGATTCAAAATTGCTCCGTCCCCGGGTTGCACTCTGTGCAGCTCTGGTGAGGATATGGATTCCGCTCATCTGCTCCACTGCCCCGCGCTTCGAAAGCCTTTTCTTTCTGAACGTTACTGGGAGGCTAGAGACTAGTTGGATTAATGAACTTTATTGCATCATTTCTTGTTCTTATTTTTTGTTTTGTACCCTTGTAATTGTATTGTAATTGTTTTTTCTTTTCTTTCTTTCTTTCTTTTTTTTTTGTTGCTGTAACTGTTTATAATCTGCCATTAGAAATATAAAAAAAAAATAAGATTACAATTCTAATTGATGATACGACAGAAACATACAATTACTGTTTATTAAGTTTGTTCAAAGACTATGCAAGATTGTTCTTTCCCTCAAATCATTCTCTACGTGCATTATTTGTAGCTTAGAATTAAACAATACAGTTCTAACTTCTCAATCCACTCGCTTCGAGTAAGGAACATCTCGAATACAGTAGGTTCGACAGATACTACCACTTCTCTAAACAAGAGTCACTTCTAACCAATATTAACAACAGACGATCAACTGTAGAAATTCACACCAATTTCTAACTTATTAACATCTACCGTCTTCTCGTTATCATTCGTTACCCTATTCTTTTCGATTCTATTTCGTTTACATATAACTATCCTTAATTAAATTTATTACATTTCTTATCTTCATCTAATTTGCATAATTACGTTTCATTTGAATGAAGAGAAGTTGGAGTTTTAAATATAAAATCAGAAAGTATACCCAAGTGTTAGGTAAGGAAAGGTTTGTGAATAGCCTAACGTTAAAAATTGATAAATGTATTAAGGTATATTTGATCATTGTATGAAAATGTTGCTTCTAATTATGGATTTTGTTGAGAAAATTTTTTAAAATTCTTTAAAAACTTGTATTGTAATAGTTATACTCTGGAAATTTTTTGAACTTAATAGTTTTTGTTACCTTTGGTGCAAAGTAGTTCTTCCAGTATTAAAAAAAATTAAGAGGCAAGTACCCTAAAAAGGATAACAATATCGAAATAGTTTTTTGTTACCTTATTTTAATTGTATGACGTTTCTAAATATAAGGTACAAAATTTCATAACTCATGATACATTATTTTATGTGCTTGGAATAAGGAATTAGATAAATACTTATTTCTTAAGAAATATCCACAAAATTAGATAAAGCTAATTTTTTTACTGGTTTTTGTAGTGTCTGATAGAATATAACACATTGGCTGATAAGTTCCCGATCTGAAGAAGAAAACACAATTTTTTCAGTCAAATTCCATTTTCTTCATCAACATAGTCTCCCTCAAGAGCGATATAATCATTCCAGCGCTTCCCTAACATTTCGATACCTTTTTAGAAGAACGATTTATCTTTGATCTCAAAATAGGCGTTTATTTTGGCTATCACCTTCTCATTCGAGCCAAACCTCTTTCCAAAGAGCATTTTTTTAGGTCTGCGAACAGGTAATTGTCGTTGGGGCCAAATCTGGAGAATAGGGTGGGTGCGGAAGCAATTCGAAGTGTAATTCGAGCAATTTTGCCATCGTAAACAAAGATTTGTGTCACGGTGCATTGTCCTTATAAAAGAGCACTTTCTTTCTTATATATGGGGCCGTTTCTTCAAAATTTCCTCGTTCAAACGATCTAGTTGGGTCATGTAGTGATCGCTATTGACTATCTCTCTTGCTTATTTAAAGGTAATTTATAAACAAAATATCGTATGCATCAAAAAACACGGACTCCATAACTTTGTCAGCATTCTTTTTCGCTTCAAACTGCGCTTGGAATCATCGACTCGATGTTATTTTTGGTTTATTGTTAGCACACGCGGCACCCACTGCGAAAATAGCTTTCTCATAGATAAATGCTCATGCAAAATAAAGCCTACACGCTTCTTTGATATATTTAGAGTGTCAGCTATCTCCTGCAACTTCACTTTATAGTTTGTCAAAACGATTTTGTGAACTTTTTTGATGTTTTCTGGTACAACCACCTCTTTTGGGTGACCAGAGCGTGGCGCATCATCGGTGTCCTTACGACCACGCTTAAATTCAGCAAACCAGTCAATAATGGTCGATTTTCCTGGTGCAGAGTCGGGATAGCACTTATTAAGAAATGCTTTCGTTTAAACGTTTAAATGGTGTTTTTTCTCATTAAAAAAGTAATGTTTTATCAACACACGAAATCCCCCCCCCCATTGTTTTGAAAATAAAAAAAAGTTGTTTCACTAACAAACCACAGTAACTTTTCCCTAAAAAGCCACAGTAAACGTCAGATCATCATAAAATTTTTACAGCTACCATTTGAAAGTTAGTACTTACTAAAAAAAAAAAAACTAATTATGAGTTAGACCGGGAATTTATTAGCCGATGTGTTAATTTATTAAACTATTAATTATATTAGTACAACTATACCCATGCACAGAATTATGAGAAACAATTCTAAAAATTTATAGAAATTGTTTAAAAAAACATTTAAATGTGTAAAAGTAGTAGGAATTTTAAAATATTGAAACGTTTTGGAAATCTTTTTTTTTCCAAGTAATTGCTAAAATGAATTAAAAATGAAGTTTTTTCCCTTCTGAAATTCATATTTCTTTTGTCTTCAAATATGGGGAAAAAAATCTTTCCTTATAAATATCTAATTAAAAAAGTTTGCAAGGTACAGTATAAAGTTACAGCAAGGTTTGCAAGGTACAGCAAGTATAAAGTTTTTTTTTTTTTTCTGAACTAAGCTCTGAAAATAGCAAATTTTCTTATATATATAACTATATATATATATATATATATATATATATATATATCTTATTTTTGGTACAATTCTGCAATAAAGTACATTATGAATAATATAATTTACTTACATGAATTTATGTGATTGATATAAAATTTAATCATTTAAATCATGAAGAGTTGTTACATATTCTTAAGCTTTAAGACTTGAAAACGGATATTAAGGAAGAATTTTTAAATTATATATATATCAATGAAAATTATGCTAAAACTATGAGAAGTAAATATTTTGCCGGTAATCCTGCATTTTGTCCAAGTACTTAAATTAATCCGTATATATTTAAACATTTTGCACAAAAAGTCATTACGTAGGGGTGAAAATTATAAATAAACCAAAATAATGAAAAAATAAGCTTTATAAAAATAATCCCTTAAATACTATTTTATGCATTATTTTTTTGGAACAATTGCGTTACTTAGAAAAATTTTATGTACATACAGAGTCATATAATATTTCATTATACAATGAAGATATAATTATTTTATAATATTCATTAAAATAATTGTTTATTAAATAAATTTGATATTTTTCGAATTTCCGTTTGTTTAAAAGTGAAATATAAGCGCACCGTTTTCACCAGGAGAGTAGAGAGAAATCTTTCATGAAGCGGGGGTCTCCCACTTCAGTTCATATGTGAAAATTAATTTCAAATTTAATTGTTCGTTTTCAACCTGAAAAGAAATTTTAGGTGGAATATATTGATTTTGAATATAATTTTTTCTGAAAAAAAAAAAAAATTTAGTATAAAAATGTTTCAGTTTTAATATTTCAGTATACAGCAATTTTTATGGTGGGAAAAAGGAAGAATACCCCCCTCCTGATATCACCCCATGTCGCTACGCCACGGGTTTTCACTCAATATTAAGGTTAGTAGTCTAAAGTGCATGTAATATCTTAATTTAAAGTTTATATTTATTTACTGTAGCTTTATAAGAATTTTAGTATAAAACAGCAGTTTATTTCAGATCCAATTCTATTAAGAAGACAAAAGAAAAATGTACGAAATGCATTTAAATTAACTTTGTAGCAAAATTAACTATAATCCTGAAACAACTCACCATTATTCGTTTAAAATTATAACATTTCAAAGTGCATTGATTATTTTGCAATTTTTCCTTACCTTTATCATCAAATCCATGAGTCATTTCATGGCCTATGACAACACCTATACCTCCATAATTTAAGGATCTAGAAAAACAAGATTTTTTTATTGATAATAAATAGAGAGCACCTTAAATTTTTTATAAATCCTTACTACAATTTTTTACTATTTAATAACAATATTTAAATATATATAAAAAAATTCTCTCGTAGGTATTGTAATAATCTTGTATAATGAATATGTTCTTTTTAAACATGTTTATTACTAATGTCTTACATTTCAACAATGATCATAATTACTTCGTGCAATAGTATTTCTATGTAAAATACTTACCAAATATTTAAAAACAAAATAACGAATTTTTGTCTAGGCATATTGAATTGAAAATAATTCATTTGAAGTAACAAGAACTTTATTTTTGTTCTTGCTTTAAAAATATTAATCTATAATCTATTATTGTATTGTTGCTCAGAATTATATATATATATATATATATATATATATATATAACACATCGA
>BMAW01070857.1:1025767-1069654 GCA_019974015.1 Nephila pilipes | reverse complement strand
GAGAGAGAGAGAGAGAGAGAGAGAGGGGTAAATTTCGTGAAATTTAGTGAAAAAAAAACTCAAATTAAAAAGAAAAAGAAAAGAAAACGATGTAATTTATTTTTGTATGTCTAATGTTATATGCACTAGTGAATAAGTTGCAGCGACTCTCGCCAACAACAATATCAAAAGTTAAAATTCCTTACTTAACCAGCCAAAAGAGATGTCTTTTCAGCCTGATTGTTAGCACCGTCAGCTTCGGACCCCTTGGTCCAGGGTTCAAAACAGCGCTAGCACTCCAAAGTAATTAACTCTCTCCCCCTCCTCGAGGTCGGAAACCACAGACCGCCGAAGTGGTGACTCAGGACTTGAACACTACATAGCAGTACAGCTTGTACCTACTGATTGCATATACCCCCGACTCAAAACACTTGCCTCTGTACGTCTAACTAAGACAAACGCACACGAATCACGACTAATGCTATTTCGGCTCTGGCGCACGTGTCGACGACACCCGCCACTCAACACGAGACAGCCGATGACTCCAATGGAAACTGTCCCAAGCAAAACTCAACTCAACAGGGAGGGGATGTATAACAATTGCAGTAATGGCAAAAAAAATTCAAATAATAATAATAATAACCTTCTGTACAAACCAATATATCTCTTAGTATCATCCCGATGATACTGGAAGGGGAGTATGCAGCGACTCTCGTCAACAACAATATCGAAAGTTAAAATGTCTTACTTAACCAGCCAGAAGAGATGTCTTTTCAGCTTGGTTGGTAGGAGCATGCAAAAAGAGACCGGTCAACTTTCCTTCGAACCCTCTAGACCAGGGCTCGAAACAACGCTGCCGCATCAAGGTCATCAACTCTCTCCCCTCCTCGGGATCGGAAAACCACCGGCCGCTGAAAAGTAAATCATTCATCATAAGTAATCATAAATATCATTCATAAGTAATTATGGATGATATATATTTAAATTTTCCACGAGAATCAAGTCTTGATGCCCCCTGAGTAAATAATTTGGTCAACTCTGACAACAGTTTGTTTCCAAATATGAAAATTTCCAAATCGCTCAGATAAAAATAATTGGGTCATTTCTTCGAAATCTCTAATCAATTTGTCAAACAATTTTCAATTCCATCAAAATTTCTCTCAAAGTTTTCTACGTCCTTAAGGTTTAAGATTAGGAGATAGTCGCAATTGTGAAATGTTTGTATTAAGTTCTAAGACATTAATTTATCTTCATCCTCATTTTCTTCATTAGAAAAGGTTTTTCAAATATCTCTAAATTTGTGAGAAATAGAATTATTTCTTTGGCTCTTCTGCTTTTACACTTTCACTCTCTCAGGAGAAAAAATTACATGCTGCTATTACCTCATTATCGGAAAATCCTTCATTTTTTGTTATATACATTATCAAAGAGTAAAAGAATCTCAGTGACTTCTGTATGTTACGACTATTCTCTTTCAAGTGAATGAATACAGTATGAATTATTTGTACCTACGAAATTAAATATTTTAATCCTACTAAATCAGCCCGAATTCTGCCACTCAAATTCTTAATTTCTTCTTCATTTTTAAAAACAGATCACAATTTTAAAAATAACTCCCAAAATAATTAATCAGATAATTACTTGTAGCTAGATTGTTCCCTCGGGTTTTGTTCGCCACTGGATTTGTAAAGGCGGTATTCAAGCCCCACACACTAACTCATCAAGCCAAAACAAATGATTATTTTTCCAAAATTCTTCTAACGTCTCGAAGAATAACAGTCCTTCATAGAATCATCAGAAAATTTGCAGCGTTTTTCATGGCGTTAATAAGATATTCATATTTAAATTCTTAGTTCTACTATTATCCCCCCCCCCCGAGTTCCCAAACTTGAGGGGCTATTTGCTGGGCATAAATATTACTTTTGATGGTACATTTAACAATGATTAAATGTATAAAAGAACTATTGTTTTTACAGAGGAAAAATATCAGCCATATCGGTCATAAGACTCATGCTAAACCATGTGCGTGTGGTTTATTTTCGTGTCGTCCTGTAGTTAATAAATTATCTCTTAGTGTAAATCATTTCCGTGTAAATCTCTAGAGTTGCCTGCTTGTACAATGCAACCAAATACCGGATCAATGTTCTCCTCGGATAGATCATCACCGGAGCGACTCTTAGTACCACATACAAGAAGAACAAGAGTAAATCAGTTCTAAGATGATTATTGTTATAAGTTCCATAAATTCATATTGCAAAATATTGCAATACTCATTTACTCACCCTCAATTTATATAAACATTCTGTAGTAAGAAACAATCAGGGGAGCGAGTAATCGGCGCATTTAATAAAGTAGCAAGTCTATTCAGTAAAAATTAATTTCTTGTTAACATTTAAAATATAATCCGTCTTTTAGAGACAAATATTTGATTCTTTGTAAAAATAATTATAAATAAAAAGTAAATGCATATATTAATTCTCAATTTTAAATTTTAAAATTTTTTAAGTATTTTATTCATAATTATCTGCTTTTATTAAAATATTTTATGATACAAAACTTTATAAGAATTATACTGATTGTGTTATAAATAGAATTCGAATCATGATATCAAGTTCTTTTGAATGTTTGGGCAGTCGAAAAATATTGAGTTTTATTGTATTTTCGGATAAATTGAATATACACTTTTAATTGCTTATGTGATGTTCAGCAATATCATTTAAATTTTTAAGGTTTTATTTTCAAAGCTATTTTTTTAACTTTAAACCATGTATCCTAGCAAGCTCTTTATATTATTTTAATTTATACACTAACGAATCTTAAGAATTATTAAGTACCTATGTTTGAAAAAAAATCCCATTAATAATGGGTTTATGATAAAAAGGACAGATTTTTAGATACCCATATTGCGTTTTATATCACCATTATATGAATTTTTTTTCCTAAAAGAGATTTAAGGATTTTTATTTGTTTTCATTACAAATGTTTATTCTTTTCAATATATTCTTCAAAGTAAACAAAAAGAAAAATTGGAAAAGTATACAAGATGCAAACATTTTGGAAAGTTGATCTTCACAATGATGAAAAATGTGAGTTTCTATAATCCTAAAATTGATTTTTTTTATTCGTTCTTGTTGTTCATTCATCACCTTTCTATCAAGATGAAAAGTCTTCCATCTTCAAGTAGCCCAATCGTTTTTCTCTCCTTTGCTTTCTTTTTTCTGTGTTATTTTCTCCTGATGTTCCATTTCAATAATTTTTTACGTGAACTGCCAAATACTGCAGGCAGAATAGACATTTCTTGATATGAAAAAAAAAAAACTTTAGTTAGGAAAAACCCTGAAAAAAGTACTTTTACTTGTAACTTATTTTGCAATTCTCAGTTAAAAAAAACACTGTGGTCCATTTTGCAATAAAAAGAAAAAAGAATCAAGTTCTTTCAATAAATTATGAATTATTTGCTTTATTTCAATATGATTATACTAGCATGAAGAAAATATTGTTACAAAGAAATGAGAATTTTTAATGAAAATTTTTTAATCAAAAATAAATGTTCTTGTAGTTAAGAGGCAAGATTACTATATCAGACAAAGCAATTAAAAATTTATTTAGAGAATATTAAAATGAAGCAAGAACAGACTTTTCTAAATTATTCACAATTTCTTATCATCGATTAGGTAATTAAAGAAGTTTTGGCTAATTTCATTTTTAAATTATTTCTCGAACTTAAGAGGAATTTTTCAATATGAATTTTGAAAAACATTTTTCTAGTTGATACATTGTATTGTTTTTGTTAAAACTCATTATAATATTTACTTCTGGAGTTATTTATTACTACTCGCATTTGTATAAATTTCCTTTTATATATTGTTCTTAGCTTATTTTGTAGTATTTTTGTTCATTTTTTTTTTCCATTTCATTAAGGATTCTTTTAGAAATTTTCAACAATTTTAAGATAATTGCTACCAGAAGTCCAGTAATATTTTTAAGAATATTTATATTTTGTTCTCATGATAATTATGTTTCATAAATAAATTACTGGGGTTATTTTTATCCATTATGAATTTATTTATAACCAACTAAACAAGGGCTGTCGTATGAGCCATTTATCCTCCTAAGATTTACCATCCATTAAAACGGATGTTTTAGTTTTGACTCCTGTTGGGATAGATTTTGTTGTATCAGGAAAGATTTAAAGGGACATTATAAAGGATGAATTAAAAATCATTTTTCAACCTTTACAATCTAGCAACAACAATTTGTTTGTTAACGGTATGGAGAAGTGGTCGGGTCAGGCCGAAATTTCACGTTCCCGGGGTAAATTTTCTTTTTTATATACTTGTCATTAATTTTTAGTGATATTTTAAGATGTTTATGGTAATTTTATCGCTTGTTTTAAAAATTAATGTTGAATCTTGCCGATTTAATTTGTTTTTAAAAGACATGCATTAAAAGGGTATTGGGTCTCAATTTATCATTTGTATTATTAATCTAAGTTTGATTACTTTTTGATATTCTCTAAGAGAATACATGTTTTACTTTTTTAACTACGATTTTATTTACAAATTGGAATTTCAAGACTTCCAAAATAATAAATAAACATAATAGTTATATATATATATACATATATATATATACTCATATTTTAAAATACTGACAGCATTTAAGGTGTTAGAGTAAATTACAAATGCAGATTTATCTGAGATCGAAATTGAAAATTGAAGTGATGATGAGAATAATATAGTTCCTGATGTAATTATATATATATATATATATATATATATATATATATATATATATATATATATATATATATATATAATGATACATTTTCTGATTTGAAGCAATCTGTTGAAGAAACAGAGATAGCATAACAGATGAACCTCAACAAGAAGAGGTGAGAAAAACAAAAGCTAAAACAACCTTTACATGGAAGAGATTTGCCATTCCAGAATAAAAACAGGGACTAAAAAGTGAACAATGAAGGCAATAATTCTCATGATAGATTTAGCAGCAGCAAATTCCTCGCGGCACTACAAAACAGATTGTGAGACTGACGGATTTCTGGAAAAAGACATTTCGAAATTCTTGGACTTTAGAGTAAGTAATGTGGAAAATTTAATAGCATATAGAACAGAAACTACAAACTTTGTTTTATCGGGTGATGATGAGCCGCTACCTGATGGAAAAAAATCGATTAGTACACCCATCGTTCACATTATGATTAAAAGAGGCAAAACATATGTCAAAGCTCATTGTTATCAAGAACTCTGTAAACAGTAGGAATACTAATAGTAAGGTAAAAAAACGGAATGTCGTTGCACAGCTTACAAAATATTTTTTTGTATAACTGCTGACAGAAATTGTTTCAAAAACTTTCTTGCAGTTTAAAGTCAAATTAATGATTCAATTTTTCAGAATTATTTGCAGCTAACTTTTACAAAGGCAGATTTAAAAAAAAATTACCTTTTATAATTCTATTAGTAACTGATTGCCATAATTTTATTATTGGTATTTTTCATTATGCTTATAAGAATAAAGAGTTTGTTACAAATGCTTTGGTGTAAGTTTCTTACATTAGCAAAAATTATTTTGTTGAGTTTATAACCTCAACATCCGTTAAAAGAGACGTGCTTACCAGCAAATTTAAATTTATTGATTTTTTTTAAATCTTTTTTAAGATTCATTTGTTCAAAAAAATTGATAATTGAAAGAATAAAAATATTTTATTTTTCTCGGATCTAATGGAGCTATATAATATCAACAGAGCTTTAGTTATATCAATATAAAATGCATATGCTTACTAAGCAGAAGAAAAAGAAGTTGATTTTTCGAAGAGACGAAAAATTAAATAAAGTATAAAAAATTTATCGATTATTTTCCAAGAAGAAATAAAATAAAAATTAAAAACAACATGAAAGCAAGTAAATATTACAAGCGTTGAATTGTTACGAAGAGCAGGAATTAATTATGTTCTAAGGAATAAAAAGAATTGTTTCCCACTCTGGAATTGGCCAAATATTTTGAACTACATTTCGGTAATATCATACTATGATATTTGTCCCACTTAATCAATGCATGATGAATGCAAAATGAAAGTATTCGCGTACAACCTGTCTATTGATTTAAATCAACATTTGATTTAAATATTTCAAAAATTCCTCTACTATTATAACATGTAATAAAGTACTTTTTTTCTAATTTATTTCAGGAAACATTGCTATTGAAAAAAGGCATCTCTGTAGAATAAAAATATATACTTGTCAACAAAGAATTACACGTGTAAGGAAAACCAAAAGATCAACCTAACTGAATAACTATTTTTAGTTGTGTATGAAAAGTAACTTATAAACCTTATAAACTCCGTACAAGTTTTTTTTTATTTTTTTTTACCAAAGGCAATTTAAGTAACTGAAGTAACTTAAGTGATAACGCAATTGCTTTCAAACGTGTCTGACATACAAGCCTAATGCATTAAAATTTTGTTAACTTTGAGCCTTTCAATGACAGAATTGTCGAGAAAAAGAGTAAACATCATTCATTGTAATTCAAACATCGAACCAACTACGTGTTTAGGGGGGGGGGGAATACAACTTAAGTTGATTCCTTTTTTTCCAATTCTGTGTTTGAGAGAGCGTACGTTCATGCGTGTACTCTAGGAAAACAGCTAAAAATATTACTAACACCTTTTAATTCGAATTATTTCTGCCAGAATGTAAAAGTTTCTTTGTAAAGTAATGTCAGTTAAAATAATGTTTGTAGGTTTTTATTCAATTGATTGATTTACATCAAAATCAGATGCAACATAAGGGTTGTCGTGATTGAACTCGTTTTTACAACGTTTTTCTGAATTTCACTTGGTGTGTGTGTGTGTGTGTCATCAAATTTTGGATCGTTAATTTAACCAACTTCCCCTCAAGCTAGAGCTTTGAAATTTTGGGAATCGTTCGTACTCGCCTAACAATGCAATATTTAGACGTTTGCGACAAGTTTTAACTAATATTTCAATAATTTTAATAAGTCAAAATATTCTTTCCTCTCGGCGCTTTTAGAATTGAGGAAAAAATTTCTTTCCCCCTCTGGGAGCACCGGGCACTCCCCACGCTGCATGCGGTATCGTAAACCTTTTGTACTCACAAAGGGGAGACACTATCTCCCCTTTACTATCTCCGAGATGGTAAGGGTTGCTGACTTTTAGTCAGTAATCATTCGCAAGAAAGAAAGTTTCCAATATTTGGCGCCGTGTCTTATCACAATAATTTTTTCTGAATTTTGGTTCCCATTCTTTTTTTAATAGAATGACTTACAAACTTTCAAATGCATGTTTTGATTTTATGAGTATTATGAATTTTTTAATACTCTCACAAATGTCTCTTTTTAAGTGAATTTTAAAGTTAAAAATAACTAACAGTTTTAACTAATATTTCAATAATTTTCTCTAATAAACTTTGCCACCATATAAAAACGTTGGTTTTTATATCGAATTATTTTAAAACTACGGTTGAGGGGTCGAAGATACGGTATTATAGTCAGATGGTTCAAAATCTATCGAGTATTCAAGCAGTTGGATCTTCGGCTATATGCAAGCCCCAGATATTCCGAGATGATGCATCAGAAAGTCAATTTCAACTAGTAATATATGCAAATGAAAAAGTCTGAAGCTGGCAAAAAGGAATACAGTTACACAGGACCACCAGTATGGATGTTCTAGTGACAAGAGGCAAAAGTTGGGTGCGGAATTGTTCAAGAAACTCTCTGAAAATGCAAGTAATCCTCTTTTCTTCAAGAGAACGATATCTTGTATAATTTCAACAAGAATAAGCATTGCTTCAGAAAGGATCAGCTTCCTGAAATTTTGCATTTGCAGAGAAAAAAAAAGTTTTTTCCCTTAAGATTATTTTATTTTTCTAAGTGACTATTATAGAAGATGACAGACCCTTAATATTTATCAGAAATTTAATGTGACGTGCTATTCTGAAGCAGAAATATTCACTTAGCAATGCTAAACAAAGAGTAAATTATTTTAGGTAGCAATAGTCTGGTAGTGGAAATCACAAAGTTTTAGCCGAGTTCAATATTATTTGAGTATTGATTCAAAAAGTGCATTTTCAAATTATTCATTGTGTTTGACTATTTAAAAGTTCTTATATTAAATCTTAAGAGGAGAATATGGATTCAGAAATAAGGTTGTTTGCTGCACATTTACAAATCGCATGTTTATTTAAAGTCTTCATGTAGCACGCTGTTAAATTTTGGGCATCCTCAAAGTGACCTTCAGAGGAAACAATAAAATCCGTCAACAATACTGCATTGTTTTTTATTGTACGATATATACACAAGCCAATTAAATTGAATAAAACTTTTCTACGACAAAAATACCCCATTGAGATCGTAAGCGTACACATGCGTGTCTACGAGCTGTGATTGGGGATATAACTAAGCGCCCGAAGGGTTGTCGCCGCTTTCCGTGCTCATACTCATTCACTACATTGAGATTCTAGATATTTTTTTTATGTAATATAATATAATGAGGAAGTATTTCCTCCGTGTTAGGAGTAATGTACACGATAAATAAAACTCCTTCATTCTTTAATTTTAAAGTTGTTTTATATTTATCGAAATATAAATTACTCAAAAGAAAAAATAACTCATTTTCATCGAAAAGAAATGATATTTTAAAACTTTTCGCTGTATGACTTTTTCAGGAAAAAAATGTTCATGCAATTTATCTATAAATATAAATAAAAGAAATAAGTGCTATTCTAAAAAAATTTTGCTTGATGCAATAAGTAAAAAAAGAAACCATATAAAGTTTTTTAAATATTGGAGCTGCTTCTAGATACATTAGTTAGTTGAAAACATAAATGCAAATCATAACTTTCAGAAAAACAGTTTTAAATGTACTTAATTTGTTAAAAAAGAATACTAAAATTCTAACATGTTATCATTTGATAAATTTAGAATTCGATAACATTTTCTTCCTTCGTAATATAAATATGTTTTCATTCCTAATAATTACTGATTGATAAAATTTCAACTTCCTACTGAGTAAAATTGTTCAAATAAAACATTTCAATTTACAGTTGCCCCTTTCCGAAAGTCCTTAAGCATTTAGATCCAATTCAACTTTTTCATTAAATTTTACCTAAGGAATATATTGGAACATTAGTATTCATGACAAAGTTATACGCTAGTCAGAAATGATAGATGATTGCTATTGACGGTACAGATATTGCTCAGTTTTTTGGATTACTCCTTTTGAGTGTTTCCCACACTGGGTGCCATAGAAAGATTATTATTGGAGCACTGCTAAAAACTTGACAGTTGATATTGTTCCAACAGCCATGTCAAGAAACTATTTCCGTACGATCCAAAAGTTTTTTCACTTAAATAATAATTCAGAATTGAAGTCAGATGATAAACTTGAATAAATATTTCCAACTTACGAAGAATTGGGAGAAACTTTGCTTCAATTTGGAACTTTGCACGAAAAATTGAGCATTGATGAATCAAGGATACCTTTTTATGGACACCACTCTTGTAAAATGCTTATAAAAGGTAAGTCCATAAGATTCGGCCTTAAAATATGGATGTTATGTTCATCATCTGATTATCCGTATGCGATGGAAATTTATGCAGGAAGAAAGAATGAGCCATAAGGAATGCATTTGGGTGAGATGTGACGCAGTAACTCTCCAATATTGCAGATCCCGGTAGGCAAGAAATCTATTTTGATAACTTTTTTACATCAAATAATGTCTTGGAAAAAAATTTCAGATTCTGGAATTAGAACTACAGGTACAGTTCGAAGTAGCAGTATCCGGCAATGTCCTTTACTAAACAATAAAACGCTTTCCAAAGTGACCAGAGGAGCAATGGATTACCGTAATGATGGAACTGTATTCATTTGCCGCTAGAATGATAGTTGCCACCGTCGTTGTGATAAATGCTTCTAGCCACCAAACCCATGAGCCTATTTCAAATGCAAATCAATATTCTAAATCAGTAAGAAAGAAAATTGATGTTACCCAAACTGCTCTTATAAAGTACACTCATGGACAAAAAAATTAGCGCACTAAGAAGGAGTCGTCAAAATGAAATGAAATTTTACATACGTAATGAGTATTTTAGTATAAGTAAATGATTAGAAAATCAAAGAAAAATGATCATTTATTTCAGAGAAAAAGGCAAAAGAACGCAGGATTAAATATCCTGATGAACACACTGTAGCGCGAATACACGATGTGATACGATCAGGCATTGAGACATACAAGTTTTGTATGATATCTTGAGACATTTCGTTCCATATTTGCTGTACCCTTGCCTCTAGTTTGTTCAAACTCGTGGGATGCCCAACTCGTCGTCCCAAATGATCCCAGATATGCTCGATTGGAGACAAATCTGGGGATAGGGCAGGCCAAGAAGGGTAGTAACAGTGAGGAGACAGTCTTATGACACTCTTGCCATGTGAGGCCGAGCATTGTCTTGTTGAAAATGGCTCCTGGGAGCCGTTGCATGATTCGCAACACATGTGGTTGCAGGATGTCATGGACATACCGCTGGGCTGTCATGGTGCCACAGATCAATACCAGGGGTGACCGTGTATTGTAGACAACGGCACCCTATACCATCACACCAGCTGTGGGAGCGGTGTGTCACTGTAAATCAAAGGCAAGATTGAGGCGTGCACCACGGGGTCTCCACACACGAACACGATTGTCATCACTGCTGAGATTGAATCTGGATTCGACGCTAAAGAAGACCTGGTTCCATTCCGCTGCAGTCCAGTTTCCTCCTGCACGGCACTACTCCAAACGGAGGCGTCGATGGGTGGGCGTCAAGGGCAGCACACGTAATGGGCGCCGCGATCCCAAATGTCCTTCAGCCAGGCGCCTTCGTATGGTTCGAGAAGACACAGGGGCCTTTAGTGAAGGTGCTACTTGTGCCTGGATGGCGGTCGATGAAGCAGTTGGCTGTACGCGTGCATTTCTTATGATGTGGCGTTCTTCTCGACGACTGATCTGTCGAGGGCGTCCTGAGCCTGGTCTTCGTGTAAATGACATCTCTCGGATCCACTGGTCCCAACACCTCCTCACAACACAATCAGAGTGGCTTAATTGACTAGTTACACCCAGCTTCCATCATACCGATGATTCTCCTCCTCTCAAACTGAGACAGCTGCTCATATTGTCTTCGAAAACGGCGTAATGTCATGTCTACCTCAGCTCTTCTTTTGTAAACGATTCAGCCCACTCAAACAAGCTTTGGTTACCTGTTTTATACTCTAAGGAGAACGACGTTAAACGCCCTCTACCGGCTATACGTAATGCGCAATCACGCTACATTTCTAATCATTTGCATACCTTCCCGACATGTACCTTCATGCCAAATTTCGTTACGATCCCGCAATTATTTCTTGGTGCGCTAATTTTTTTTTTTTGTCCATGAGTGTATTGCAATGAAGTCATGGAAGGAGTTGATGTTCTGGATAAACTGCTGTCATAATACAGACTGCAACTCCGAAATGAAAAATGGTAGTGAAATTTATTTACAAATGCTCTGAATATTGTTGCGACAGCATCGTGTATAATTTATAGGAAGATTCTTGGTAAGAATTCAATGCCAAGTTTTGAATTTCGTCGAGATATTACGATGAACTTGCTGCAAACCAAACAAAAACTTGCAACATGCACCAAAAATGCATGCTCCCACTAAATTTAGAAAAACAAATTATCATTTTCTGAAATGTGCATTAAAAGGACATTGTGCTGTTTGTCAAAAACCTACCGCAACATGTGTGTTGACTGAGACAAGAGGTTTCAGAAAGCATGTTTTTCTTATATCGTGGCAATTAAAATAGATAAAAGCTGTAAAAAAAGGTAAACAAATTTAAGGTAAATGTTTTTTTTAAATTGTCGAACATTTCCATAATCTATTATTCAAAACATTTTTATTTTCCATTTAATTTTCATAAAAAGAAGATCTATGTAAGAAAAAGTACTCATGAGACGCCAGTTATCCCATTTGAGAACATCTAAAAATCCATATATAAAATATGTTTTCCTTCAAATGTTTTTGTTGACTACTAATAAGGATTCTAAAAGTGTACATGATTAGGCCAATTTTATTACAAGTTAGACAACAACTACAAAAATCAGATAGAGACGAGTGCCAATCCGGCGGACTCTTTACTCAGTGTCATATGGAAGTCAAGATTTTTTTTTTTAATATTAAAACAAGTATATTAAAATGTGCTTAATGCACAAATGAATTTTTAAGAAAAAAAACATAAATAAAAGAAAAGAGAGAGAAAAGAATAGGAAAGTGAATGAATTATTTACAATGAGGATGAGATTTTTAATAGATTTTAAATTTTTTTTACTTATCTTATTGTAAGATAAGATTATAAGAAAATATTTATATTATTTTTTTAATCCCTCAGTGTCTTCTATAGACTATGTCTAATCTTCAGCAAGAAAACAGTATTATTTTATCTGATTATTTTTTTTTTAATTTTTATTATTATTATTGTAATATTACAATAGCAATACATAAAATATTATTTACGCTTTTTTTTTGGTGATGTGAAAGCTGAAGAAGGAAGGGAAAAGTAAAAGTGGTTCTTGTTTGGCTGGGTGCACACCGGTGGACAGCAAACTAGTTCAAAAGTGGAGAGGTAGAGGAGGAAACAAGATATTTAACAGCCGATGAAAAGCTGAATAGATGATGATGTAGGTCTTGGAGTGAGATGGTTGACTGAGAAAGTAGCTACTGAAGGAGTGATTGATGAATTATTTAAAAGGGTCTGAGTTGGAATGCAAAGTGTTACGGAGGAATTAGAGGGAAATAATTGTTGCAAGATTGATAGGTTAGGGCATCGGTTCCATTATTGTGAGCAAAAATTAGCTGGGCCCTTATTAGTGGATTACTATGATTTGTTAGTCTATTATAGAATCTTCTAGAGAGATAGTTGATATGTTTGATAATAGGAGGGATATTGAGATTATTGTGTATGACAGAATTTCTGACATACCAAGGTGAGTTAGTAATCATGCGGATTATTTTATTTTGAAGGATCTGTATTTTTTTAATGTGGGTAGGTGCGGCATGGCCCAAAGTAGGAGAAGCATAAAATAGGATGGAGCGGATTACTTGTTTATGGAGAAGAACTTTATTAGGAAGAGTTAGTACTGAATTTCTGCTAATTAATGGTATACAGTTATGGATTTTGGAACAGCATTTGTAAATTCTTGATTAGATATGAAGTTTGAAGGCTAGTTTGGAGTCAAGGATAACTCATAAGTAATTGACCTAGGAATACCAAGAGATTTGATGATTAAAGAATTTGAATTTTTTAGTAGGAGGGGAGGAGACATGACCTTTTCTATATAAGAGAGCTTTAGTTTTATTAGTATTTACAGCAGAGAGAGAGTCATCCATTCCTCTATTTGTTTTAGATGATTTTGTAATTTAACTATTACGTTAATTGGACTATTTCCTTGAGTGAGGATTGCTACGTCATCTGCGAATAAACAGAGACTATTGTTAGTACTCTGAGGGAAGTCATATGTAAACAAATTGTAGCAAATTGGAGAAATTACAGACCCTTGAGGATGAACGGCTTGTATATGGCATATTGTAGAAAGAGTATTATTAAGTTTAACTTGGAATGTTCTATCTTTAAGTTAGTCATTTAAGATAACTATTATGTCGGGGGGGATTTAATTTGATTAGTTTGAAGATCAATCCGTCGTGACAGAGGTGGTCGAAAGCTTTTTGTATGTTGAGGAAGATACCTCCAGAGACTTGTTTGGAATTAAATCCTTCAGTAATGGCATTCAGAACCCGTAATAATTAATGAATAGTGCTGTAGTTAGTATGGAAGCCGAATTGTGAATCTGGAAAATTATTAGTAGTAGAAACATGAGTCAGTATTCTGGTTAACAGGATTCTTTCAAAGATTTTTGAAATAGAATTTAGTACACTGATAGGTCGATTAATGGATGGAATGGATTGGTTTTGGCGCCTTTGGGGAAGAGAATAATAGTTGCATGTTTCCATTTTTGTGGAAAATGCGCAAAAATGAAACATTTGTTAAAAACTTTTGTGACTAAAGTAAGTGTGGTGGAGGGGGGAAGAAAATTTAAAGGCTTGATTTTGAATGCTATCTTCTCCGGTGGCTTTCTTTTTGTTTAGCTTTTTAATTATGGTGGCTATTTTAGAGAGGGAGGTGACGAGGGGGAGAAATTGAAATTGTGGTATGGGCTTCAAAATAATTTTGAACTATTGATTCTGTTTTTTTCAATATGATCAACATCATATGGAGTTGGATTTTCCTGGAACAAGGACTCAAGATTACGGGCAAGCAGATCAGGTTTTCTTTATCGGAGAATACCAGACCATTATTGCCTATTAGTAGGAGGGGGGATATTGTAGTATTTATTAGAAAGTTTTTTTTTTTTTTTTCGTATTAAAAAGGGAGTTATCTTTAATATTAAGCTAGTGGAGTAGGTTTTCCCTTTTTTTTTTTTTTAAAAAAAAAAAAGGTATTGATTTCATTTTTAATTTGTTTTTTGATGTTATTAATTATGGGTTTCAAAGGAGGGTATCTGGTGTTTTACCATTGTTTTCTGTACCTATTTTTCTCTTTAATTAAGTTTCTGATATGAGGGGGGAGTCTAAGATGGGATTTTTGGATGGATCTGGCATTACTCGCATGGTTAATTACATTTTTGATATTATTAGAAAAGGATGTGATTGACTGGTCTAGATCAGAGATATTATTAATAATAGGGTTCCTTAGTTCAAGTTCGATCTACTTCATAATTTAGCGTCTAAACGGTTAATGAACTTACCTAAAGTACTTTTCATAGAAAATTGGCTTGAATTCAACAAATAAGAATGAAATAAGTGGATTTTAATAATACTTTATCTCAGAATTTTAACATTCTGGGCTCAACTTTTTAACTTCGCAATAATAATTTTATGTTTCAAAAAATATTTTCCCTTCATTTGAAAACGAGTGTTTTGTCCTGTATTTCCATTTAATATATCATACATTCTGTAACCGTAACAAGGATGCACTAAGCATTTATTTACTTTGAAGTGTGCTACTTGTTTAAATCTTTCCAAGTATGTCTGGAAATCCAGCTGGTGAATGGTGTTTAATTGAAAGTGATCCTGGTGTTTTTACAGAACTTATTAAAGGATTTGGTAATTTATTAGACTTTTAATTATAAAGCTTTTATAGTAATGAAAAACCTAATCATACTATACGGTATTCGTGAATACCGAAATATTTTCAGTTTTTGTTGATAACTTATTTTTTGCAATAGATTTAAAGTTTTTATTTCTTTTTTTTTTACTAATAAGCATATTTCAATTCCAATGTAAAAATATGTTTGACCGTACTATAATCTTCTAATTCAATTGTATTAACTCAAGCTATATCACTAAACATGATAAAGCTTGTTCTTTACAGTTCGTTTATTGTTCATGTTTTTTATTCTCATTGCTGTTTCATCTTTCCATAATACAGTTGAAAAAGCATGTTGATAAGTCTCCAGTATACTTCTTTATAATTGACCATTTGTTTACATTTTTTAAGCCTTTCTATTTACCATTTTTTTTATGTTAGATTTAACAATAATAATTTATTAGAAGTTTAATTGCTGATATTTATTTGTGTGGAAATTGGAGGAAGTGAACTATAACCTGACTACTACACTCTAAAAAAGGCAATACTTATAATTAATATCTTATGATAACTATCAATTGCTGTGAGATCATATAAAAATAAGTCACAAAAAAATTGAACTTGTATTAAATCCATAATTTTATGGTGAGAATGCTGTTTAGTCCCACCACAGGGCATAATTTAAAAACTTGCCAAATTGACTAATAATTTACTAAGTTATGTGAACTCCACACAGTGCTAAATGAAAGAATATGAAAAAAAAATTGTTAACCCTAATTTTTTGGTGAATCCTTAGTATAAAACATGTGTATCTGAGGAAATCGTGGATGAAGTGTTGAAAAACATTAACATGTTCAATTTTCCTTCTTTCGTCTTTCTTTCAACCACAACTGAACCTTGTTTTCACTCTAACTCATTCAAAAACAAAATCTCATTGCTCAATGAGACAAAAAGACGAATCTCTCACTCCTTTGATGAAACATAACAAAATATCCACAGTACAATTAGCAACATCATTTATATTCTGCAATCACACATTTCCTTTAAAACAATTAAATTGTGTCACATTTCTTGTGCATGTAAAAACAAATATCTCTTGTCAAAATATATTGATCTTCAATAAAACATTATTTCACCTGTAACAAACTCATTGATTCTCTTTCTATACAAAATCTCATTACCTCAAGAATTTCAAATGTAGCTATTATTAATTGCATAAAAACAAACTTCTATCTCTCAACAAAATGTTATGATCCACAACTGGATTTTCATTTTATTCATAACAAACTTTCCAAACCACAATCTGTAACTTCAACAAAATCACACATGTTCCTATAATTTGGGGAGGGGAGGATATCTCCTAACACTCTTGTAAAAATTCTGAAAATTGCTTTTTGTAATGCTATTCATATTCCTCCATGTAACAATTTCTTTAAAATGATGGCATGTTATCACATTTCGAAAAATCAATTACATGAAGCTTTCCTTTCGCTTCTAAACTCATTAACTCTATCATACTCATGCTAGCAGCCTTTTTTTTTTACTTAAAGTTGAAAGAATAAATATAAAAAATACTGCAAGAAAAATATGTATCAATCAGAAATAATCATGGCAAAATAACAATTGGTCCAGCAAATTCTCTGAATGTGCTAAAAATTTTAGTTTCAAAACAAAGGCCCAAAAAATCCCCTTATGTAATTGGCTTTAAAAAATAAATGTTGCATAACAGTGTATGTAATATTAGACTCAAAATTATGATATTAAATTAACACACTTAAATTAGAAAACACTGAGAATTTAAATTTCTAAGGTTCCCAAGTATATGAACCTTGCTGAAACAGAAAACGTAGGGTTAGCACATTTGGCAATTTATCTTCAACAAAATCCTATTGCCAATGTTTTGGGGGCTAAATTGCATTCTAACTGTAATTTTTACCCAAAAATTACACTGCATTATTTTTTCTTACTAATTTTGATGAGGAAGCAAGCATTTCTTTTTTAAATCTACAGCATCTAAGCTGTCTTTTAAGTGTACAGTATACACATGGAAAATTACCAAATTTGGGAACAGCTGTCTCAAATTGGTCAAGATTAACAATTGTATTATTTATTTTCTCTGTGATATACATTGAAACATGATTTATGTTTTGAAAAATAAAAAGTTTATAAATGATGTAAATGAATTAAGTATATATAATACGAACTTTCCGTGTTTTCCAGAAGGAAATATATTATTAATTTACTGGGAAATCAAGTAATGTTAGAAGTCAGAAAAAGTTAAAAAATAACAAAAGGGAATATATATCTATACACGCACACACAGGTAATATGGAAAGTAAATATCTGCTTAAAAGCCCTTAATATTAAAATTATCCAACTAAAATTGTGATTATCTTCTATTTTATATACTATAATATTTCGAAAAATTTATGAAAACAACTTTTTATTCTTTTGTGAAAATTTAAACACAAAATCTATTGAATAATTTTAAATGCACTTACTGATTGTTTACAGGCAAGCTGTTATTCACTTGCATCCATGTATTTTCAATTGTTTCATGGGGGCAGCTTGTTTCTGAATCCACAAATTCACTGGTTTACTGCAGTTGACGAAAACGTATTTCTTCTAAGGAATTACTCATTGGTGTGGTGTGGAAGTTAGCCTTTCCTTCTTAGTTTCCAAATATTTTTGGATTACCAGATCTAACAGCGTGGAGGTGAGGTGAAGCTAATTTGAGTATGATTGGCTAAGTGTAGATAAATCTACATGTATTACACATCATACTCTTCTAGACCCAAAAACGTGGATAAAACACAAACGAACTTTACTAAAAAATTACGAATGAAGCAAATAAAAGTTATGCATCTAATAATTTTTACTAATTCATGATTTAGAGTCGACATGCCAATCATTTAAATTATACTTTCTTAGTACTTATGAAATGCTGTACATCAAATTCTAGAAAACATAATTTTTAACTTTAAAATTTACTTAAAAAGACACATTTGTGAACGTATTAAAAAATTCGTAATATAAAATCAAAACAGGCATTTGAAAGTTTGTAAGTCATTCTATTAAAACTGGGAACCAGAATTCAGAAAAAATTATTTTGATATGACATGGTGCCAAATATTGGGAACTTTCTTTCTTGCGAATGATTACGGACTAAAAGTCAGCATCCCTTACTATCTTGGAGATAGTAAAGGTTAGATAGTATCTCCCCTTTGTGAGAAGAAAAGTTTTGCGATACCTCTTGCAGAGCATGGTGGAATTCCTGATGTTCCCCGAGGGGGAAAGAAATTTTTTTCTTTAAGCGCCAAGTGGAAAGGATATTTTGACTTATTAAAATTATTGAAATATGAGTTAAAACTTGTCGCAAATGTCTAAATATTGCATTGTTAGGCAAGTAAGAACGATTCCCAAAATTTCAAAGCTCTAGCTTTATGGGAAGTTGGTTAATTTAACGATCGAAAATTTGATGACACACACACCAAGTGAAATTCAGAAAAACGTTTTAAAATTGAACTAAACTACTAAAAAAATTCAAATCCTTCGCTTTTTTTCTCAGAATTTTTTCATCAATATACTTTGAAATTTCCCAACAGTACTAAAAATAGAAAGCATTCTGAAAAGATTTTTAACAGATGGGAAAAGAAATATCAGTACTTTTCCACTCTTCCAGCGCATATCTTGCTGAGCTAACTTTATTGGCGACAACACACAGTAAAAATGTTTATGTACCATTTAAATACATTGAATACAACCAACACTGTTTGGTGTCTGTGTATTATTTTTTGCGACTTTATCGCCGGTGAAATGGAAAAGTATCTAAATTGTTTACTTACAGCATCATTAAAATGCTTATTTGTAGCAAAATTTACACAACAATTTCTTGAAATTATATCTATTCATAGTAATACACTCTTGGTAGCATCAATAGAGAAACTGGTTATAGTCTCAAAGATGCAGATATTCTACAGGGTGTCCAAATCAAATGTTCTTAATTTGGAGAGGCCACTATAAAATTCAACAGAAAATTTAAAAAAAAAACATAAGAAAAATGGAAAACCTTAATAACAGTACTTGCAATATTTTGTATTAAACAATTGCTCTTCCACATTGGCTCCCTTAATAGCCTGGAAGATATATAGCTAGTAGTCCAATTTCGGCCATGTTTCTTGTAGCATTTCCATAGTTACAGTAGCAAACACATCCATTATTGAAGCACGAATAACATGGATTTCCCTTGAGTAAACTTTGTCTTTCATGTAGCCTTAAAAGAAAAAAATCTAGTGGGGTAACTACTGGTAGAGATCTTGGTAGCTAGGAAGTTGGGCTACTACATGCTTGAAATCAGTTAGGAAAAGATGCAACCAAAAATACTCTTAACATCCATACCCCAGTGAGGAGGGACCTTATCTTGTTGGAAGATAACAGTGGGTTGTAAATACTGCATTTAGGGTATTGCATAATTATGTAACATGTTCAGATAAATGTTTGTAGTCTCAGTATATAGAAAAATTGTCCTATGACTGTACTTGTTAAAATGAAGTATCAGATGCCCCTTGATGAGTGGCAATTTTTCGCTGCAATAATGATTTCAATCTGGTGAATTTGATTTCCACATGGGTCATATGCTTTCTTCCTTGATTGTTATTTATCTATTAATAGTGACAGACAATTTTTGTAAACTGCAGGAGATATTTTGAAAATATGTGGTTGTTTTTGCTTTTTAACTTTTTTTCCAAATCATATGTTGTTCTTTATCATAGTTTAATGCTGTGAAAGAATTATTTAATTGCTCTGTTAAGTATGTCTGAAAAGTATGATTTATTTAAGGGTAAAATGCATGTTTTACAGAGGTTGCATGGATAAAGAATTAGTTTTTTAAAAGTTGCACGTGTTCAATTTAGATTGATTTACTGAATTTATCTTCCTGTGTGGAAGTATTCTTCTTCTTCTTTTTTTTTTTTTTTTTTTTTTTTTTTTTTGCAATTCTTACTATATGTTGTATAATTTTTTTTAACCTTTATTTTTAAAACACATTTTTGTTATCCATTTTATTATTTATATTCTACTATAATATATAAATCATAAATTTAATTACAAAAAAAATATAATTGATATGTTTTTATTTAAAGTTAAAAAAATGTTATTTATCCAAATTATTGTTTTAAATTATTATAATTTTCACATTCTCATTTAATTGCATTTAAATTTGCCCATTTCTTTGTTTGCATCAGTCTTGTTTTGGTTTACATGCATATCATTACTTTGGCAACATTCTAAGTTGTCATGTTTTTTTCCTAACCACTAAGGAGCACCTTATATGTCACTTTAATCGCTGTATAATGTAATAGAGCACACCACATATTAATTTTTGGACTCTTTCTTTCCACTTATGTGCTGCAAGGAATTTTCTGGGTCCTAAATTCTGAAGTTGTGCTTATTTGCTTTATTGTTCACCTGAAATGTTGCTTCATCTGAAAAAAATTATGTGGCTTAAAAAATCATGTATATATATTCAATACAAAATAACATCTCCACAGCAAAAGCAACTCTGGGGCACATATGCACAGTCATCATTTTGTATACAAACAACCTCAGTTTTTGATGAAGTGCATTATGAATAGTCAATTGTGGCATAAATAATTCAAAAGCTGTCTTCCTGATCGATTTACCTGGGCTCCAAACAAAAGCTTGTTGAACATATTCCATGTGTGCATCATAAAAGGAACACTGATTACCACTTGATCCTTCTAGTATACTTCCAATTTCAAGAAATATTTTTTGCCACTTTTTAATACACTTAGCAATGGAACTGTTTTATAAACTGTTCAAAACATTCTTTTCACTATTTTTACTGATTTGTGTTCTGTATACCAGAGAATAATATGTGCCTTCTCTTGCAGGGATGCCATTTTTGTGTTTGTGAATTCATAAAAAGAACGTGTATATCATATACAAAAAGCAAAAATTGTCTGTGAAATCTAAATTCAGCAATAGTTAAGCAATTTATATTTCTTTTTATAAATACTTTTGGTGTTTACACTGTTAAACATTCCTTACCTTTATATATTTTGTACAAAAAATGCTTATATGTTCTTCCACCTTTTAAAATTAAATAAGTATATATAAGTAGAATTCATTGTGAATATGTGCTTTATCTGAACCATATTACATTAACATGAAAGATTTTCAATTGCCAGTGTGTTAATGCAAGTTCTGTAATAAATGTAATTTGTGTGTATTTTCAGAAACAATTCACCAAAATATTTTGAATAAGCTAAATCAATAAACATTAATCCAATAGCAAAAAAACAAATACAAGTATTAATTCTTGGAATATGACTGCATTTTTGAATTTATATAGGATGTAATAAAAGAATTATTATTTTCATGAAGATATATAAATTATTCGGAGTATCATTTCCATATCTTTCAACAATATTTAGTTTTCCACCAGGTGATGACTCATTTATCAAAAAAGTACTAAAAACTCAAATAGTAATTTAATTCATTGTTTGAGAAATTATGAAGAATAATATTGTTACCATTTGTGGTTGTGAAAGTCTTCATATTGGTGTGGCATAAATATGAAGTGTGGGTGCCAATTCAGGTTTGACTTTTCATTCTTTGACGATGGTTTAAAATTGCAGTGTGCATTGGATTTTACAGACCTTTGGGACTAGAGCAAAAATAAGCGACTAGTAATGTTCAGTGAACAAATAAGCAAATTTTGTGTCAATTACATTTTCTTTTGCATAAACTTTTGCAGTTTATGCAAAAGAAAATTCCATAACACAAAATGTGATTGTTAAAATAGTTAATGTGATACAAAAAGTATTTGCTCAATATCTAATATTTTACAATCCAATTATAAAAACATGCATTTTCAACAAATGATCTATTTGAAATAAATGCTTAATTTTTCAATCAACATTGCATTTTTTTAGTTGCTATTTGTGTAATGAATGTTGAGTAGTACATTAAAATTTCCAAAAAGCAGTGACAAGTGGGTTATTTTTCTCGCTTTTTAATTTATTTTTGATTCATTTTACTTGAAGCTATTGATTAATCACTATTAAATTTTGATCAATTGCAACGTTGAAGAAAAGTTTAACATTAGATTAATTTTGATGTGGATTTTTATTTCTAACCCTAAATATTATTAATTTTCATACTAGACATGTTTCATGAGGTATTCAACCTTGACCACCTTTTGAACTTTCTTGTTTTATCCATTTGCCCCTTTAAATTAAATATTTAACCTTTAGAACTCGGCTGATTCTAAGTCAAAATATCCTTTCCAGTCGGCGCTTTTAAGATTGAGGAAAATTTTTCTTTCCCCCACTGTTAAGTTCGAGTTCACGACATGTGGTAAGGTTAGTTTTCTAGTTACAAAGGGGAGATAGTAAGGGTTACTGATTTTTAGTCAGTAATCATTGACGAGAAAGAAAGATTCTAATATTTGGCGCCGTATCATATCATAATGATTTTTTCTGAATTCCTGGTTCCCATTATTAATTGAGTGACTTACAAACTTTCAAATGCATATTTATCATAACTTACAGTCGTGTATTGGTAAATTAACATTTTCAAACAAAACAAATAACAAAGAAAGCGACAGCTATACCATACTACTAAGATATTTTCTGGAATAATTTATTCGGTGCTTGCTTATATATATACATATAGGTGTGTAATCACATCGCTTAGTGTGCAGACTTTATCTGTGGTCATATTGCAACTTACCTACTTAATTGCAATATTGAACCCATGTAATTAAAGTAATGCCTCATGTTTTCAAAATTATTCGACGGAATATAAAAAAGAAGGAAAAAGTTAAGAACAATACTTTGAACATTATTATTAAACATTTTATTTTTTAAATTAACATCCTTTTAATGCACAATTATTCAATATACTCCAAATATTTTGATTTGACATTTTAATAACATCTCATTTTGAAACAATAGGAAGGTTACTGGTGACGGACTTCATAAATTTTAACGAGGGTCAAACAATGAGGGCAGCATCCACTCACCAAACTTCCACACCACACCACCATCAGGATTTAGAAACTAGACAGGCTTAACAGCCGGTCTCGATTGAACAAGATTCGAACTCACAACTCAATCCCGGCTACGAATTTGCGACCTCACTCGTCAGCTACCGTGGCCCTTTTGTGATTAAATATTATCAAAAGTGAGATTTAAAAAATAATTTTTAACTTAATTGAACACGTTTCAAAGCTGCTGAGTAAATCTTAAGTACGTCAAATTAAGGCAAAACCTTCAGTTAATTCATGCATTCTATTGAAAATATTATGAAACACTTTTTTATATCAAATATTTCTATGAATCTTTAATCTTAAAGAAAAAAAAATATTATTATTATTATTTTTTTTTAAATGAAACTTATATCTTAAATTGAAAAGTTCTTGTAACAATGCTTTTGAAATGTCTGTTTTAAAAATGTAAAGTGAATTCTAATTTTTAAAATTTTTGGCTCTTAAAAGAACCTTTTTTATTTATTTTTTTAATTTTCTTTTTATTAAAAATGTATCAGTTTTAATCTTTTTTATTCTAGTCTTTTGTTTTTCATTGGTTTATTTGATAAGAGATTTTTAATTAAATTGTATGTTATTCTTCGAAACACTTTGGTAAATACAAAGAGCCACATTGCATGCCTTATAGATAATAGTAGTTCTTTTTTTTTGTATATTCTTTTCTGCACAATATGTGAAATTTCTTCTTTTCTTTTCGTCAATTGGCCTAAGAGAAAATTTATTATCATTTGTCTGCATTTTTTTATTACTGAAGGCTCTGCAATTTTATGATTTAATTTTCATATCAGAGATGTTATTAAATTCATTCTAAAATCTTTTAAACAGAGTTTTTAACTTAGTTTGGCACGACTTGAATATCAGAAACACAACAATATCGATGAGGCTAAAGAATAATTTTTTGTCAATTTCCTAGTTTGCTTACCAAAAGTATAGGTGGATGCCCTGTGGTCTCCTAAATCAACATATTCCACGTGTTTGTGGTAATCTGCCACAATTTTTTGCATCGAAGTGGTTAATTTTTCTTTTTCTCATTCAGCAAAGTCACCATAAGATTTTTTTGGGTGTTTATCAACAAAATTTTCTTCATCTAAATCTTTCCTCAAATTCTCAATTTCTATTTCTGCGAGCAATTTCAGATTCATTTTAAAAATTCGAAGAAAGAACAAGAGAAAAGAAAATTTTATCTATCATAGACTGCATAAAGTCACCTAATTGAGTATTTTTTTCGAATTTGGTTGTTTCTAAAGGTCGCCAATGATAAGGAATTCGCAAACAACTGATAATGTTGGCGAAAAATATCCCCACCCAATTATGGACAATAGAAGCAAAGTCGTAAAAAGGGCAAGGGAAAGTTGTAAAAGGATCTGCTGGAAAAAAGGGGGGAAAGAACTGTCTATAGATTGCTTGGTACAGACGTCGTACCAGAGCCGAAGCGAGAGACAAAAAATTTTTTGGTACGACATATGTACCGCCGATGTTTAAAGGTTAATCTTACCTTCTTTATAAGAAATACTTATTAATAACTAATTGCTTTCAGACCTTGCATCCAAAATTACTAATTTAGTATTTTTTTAATGATGCACAATTTAAGGCTACACGGTACTCTTTTTCAAAAAAATTTTTTGGAGACAGTAATATTAAAAGTAACTTATGTATTGTTTTCATACTATATTATTAAACTGATTCTGAAAATAAAAAGTCAATTTAACTAGCCCTTATTTTAAAATTTAAAAAAATTTAAAAATTTTGAAGTTTTTTTAAACCCTTATAAAATACACAATTTTTGAAAATTTTTAATTATTTTGAGTGATTTATATTTCATATATTATTGCAAACAAAAGTTAGCATGGATTTGAAAATCTGTTCCCTTGTTGATTTTTAATAATTATTTTTCTAGCTAAACCTGGAAAAAACACGAAATTTTTTAAAATATTAACTTTAACATTTTTTAAAAAAATAACTAGGGATCCCAGACCTAAATCCATACTAACTTTTATAGAACACATATATCTCAGTATTTATAAAAAATTTCAAGACTCTATCTTGAACAGAAAAAAAGCCTTAGGGATTACAAAACACTTACATCTTCAAAAATAAAAGTCTGAGAAAAATGCATTTAAAGTTTTTAAAGGCATAAAACAAAAACTAATAATACTTGCAAAGATCTAAATTTTTAATATATTATTTAACTACTTATATAATATATGAAAACACTACTTTAATTAAATATTATGGAAAATATTTTTATTTATTCAAAATATGTTTTTGCAAAATATCGATATAGCATTTGTTACGATAACAGATTATTCAGCTTAAAGTTAACATAATAATTTCACAAAAGTTTTAAAACCCAATACATTTATAAAAAATAATAATGATATAAATAAAAGTTTAAAAAAAGTTAAGAACTACCAGGTTTGTACATAGCACCTAATTTTTTCTGAATTTTAAGTCGACGCAATTTAACAAGTTTTATTTTTTTCTGCGCGACTTTAAAATTTGCAAATTTTCTTTTCTTTCTGAAATAGGTTCTCCTACAATTAGTAAAGTACACTAAATGTTCTGATGACAAACTTGTTACAAATTCAATTAGCATCCTGAATTGTTTTTAGAGCTTTTAATGTTCCATCATTAAATTCAGGTATTGCACTCGACATGGCAATCAACACACGACTCCTAGAAGCTGTATTTTCTTTGGAATATTTGTTCCATATCATCAAATGTAATGCTGCATTAGAATTGTGTGTCAAACCTCTGACACATGTGCTTAATAATTCAGTTGATGCTAATCACTGATAAATAGGCAAGATTTTGGGCAAATATTCTTCGTTGATTGGTATTTTTACTCAATCTTTGTGAATACCTGATTTTTTTCCACGTGCTAATGATGACTGGTAAAAACACCAAGAGTGAAAGAGCAAGATTGTGTCCCGGAAACTAATACTCTCAGATCTTTCCCATAATTTCACAGCTGCATTTACTTCCATTGCACCATATGATCCAACATATGTTGTACTTCAAACATCTTGATGTCTTCTTTCCAAATACGAAATTCAGCACTGTCTTCTCCAAGCTCACAATTAGTCTGTTCACATTCTCCACACCGCTTTGACATTACTTTGTAGTCTATCACAAAGCCAGTCAGCAAGTCGATAACATATCCTATTCCGATATTTGACGTTGATGTATGTTCTCTTGCCAACCAGCTTCCATCATATGACATTCCAATACCGACTATATCTTTATCATTCCTTGAGCCCTACGTCTCAATGACATCTTTACGAATATCAAGCAACGGCTGATTTGACCCAACAAGATGTCCAATCAGAACTTTTGGCTTATAATGTCTTTTAAAAGTTTTACTAAACATTATATTTCAATTCATATGCATGCAGAATTTTTCCAACGATGAGTAGCCAAGTCACAAACTTAACGTACCTTGCACTAATCTCATATTTACATCAAATGGAACATTAAAAAATTGATGCTTGCTAACATTTGATATTTGATGTAATATAACATCAACTAATTGTTATGAACATGTTTCACTTTAGGTTTGGTCACAATTAACACACACAACATTCATTTTATATGCAAATCTATTTCTTTGACCATAGCAAAGTTTTAAAGATACACTATGGCAAACATTGTTTAAATTATCTGTAAACAAACATTCAGTATCCACTATAATGTAATTTGAAAGATACTTTTATATGTAACGCAAGTATTAAAGACATTTGTATTCTGAAGATTTGTAGTTATATCCACTAAAGCAGGTTTTTAGCATTGTCATTATCAGCAGTACTCCATCTCTTAGAAATGTTGATTCTCTTCTCAAGCTGCGAAAGTTTTGTCCGTGGCATTTTCTTAACAGGAAAAACTTCACTTAAACAATTTAAAATAGCTTTTAATTTATATAAATTATATGCAGAATAAATATTGGTCTTGAGAAATACCTTTTCTTATCAATTTTGGCTAAGTAACTATAAGCACATCAAAAACTCAAAATATAAACAAACATAAATGATTTTAGTAGTGAAAGTTGAAGTTAATATCTACTTCTCTGCAAGTATCGATATTATTTAAAAAATATCAGTAATTAATTAAATTTAAGAATGGAAAAATGCTTTAAAATGAAACCTTTTTTTTTTTTTTTTTTTAAATGAAACTTATATCTTAAATTGAAAAGTTCTTGTAACAATGCTTTTGAAATGTCTGTTTTAAAAATGTAAAGTGAATTCTAATTTTTAAAATTTTTGGCTCTTAAAAGAACCTTTTTTATTTATTTTTTTAATTTTCTTTTTATTAAAAATGTATCAGTTTTAATCTTTTTTATTCTAGTCTTTTGTTTTTCATTGGTTTATTTGATAAGAGATTTTTAATTAAATTGTATGTTATTCTTCGAAACACTTTGGTAAATACAAAGAGCCACATTGCATGCCTTATAGATAATAGTAGTTCTTTTTTTTTGTATATTCTTTTCTGCACAATATGTGAAATTTCTTCTTTTCTTTTCGTCAATTGGCCTAAGAGAAAATTTATTATCATTTGTCTGCATTTTTTTATTACTGAAGGCTCTGCAATTTTATGATTTAATTTTCATATCAGAGATGTTATTAAATTCATTCTAAAATCTTTTAAACAGAGTTTTTAACTTAGTTTGGCACGACTTGAATATCAGAAACACAACAATATCGATGAGGCTAAAGAATAATTTTTTGTCAATTTCCTAGTTTGCTTACCAAAAGTATAGGTGGATGCCCTGTGGTCTCCTAAATCAACATATTCCACGTGTTTGTGGTAATCTGCCACAATTTTTTGCATCGAAGTGGTTAATTTTTCTTTTTCTCATTCAGCAAAGTCACCATAAGATTTTTTTGGGTGTTTATCAACAAAATTTTCTTCATCTAAATCTTTCCTCAAATTCTCAATTTCTATTTCTGCGAGCAATTTCAGATTCATTTTAAAAATTCGAAGAAAGAACAAGAGAAAAGAAAATTTTATCTATCATAGACTGCATAAAGTCACCTAATTGAGTATTTTTTTCGAATTTGGTTGTTTCTAAAGGTCGCCAATGATAAGGAATTCGCACACAACTGATAATGTTGGCGAAAAATATCCCCACCCAATTACGGACAATAGAAGCAAAGTCGTAAAAAGGGCAAGGGAAAGTTGTAAAAGGATCTGCTGGAAAAAAGGGGGGAAAGAACTGTCTATAGATTGCTTGGTACAGACGTCGTACCAGAGCCGAAGCGAGAGACAAAAAAATTTTTGGTACGACATATGTACCGCCGATGTTTAAAGGTTAATCTTACCTTCTTTATAAGAAATACTTATTAATAACTAATTGCTTTCAGACCTTGCATCCAAAATTACTAATTTAGTATTTTTTTAATGATGCACAATTTAAGGCTACACAGTACTCTTTTTCAAAAAATTTTTTTGGAGACAGTAATATTAAAAGTAACTTATGTATTGTTTTCATACTATATTATTAAACTGATTCTGAAAATAAAAAGTCAATTTAACTAGCCCTTATTTTAAAATTTAAAAAAATTTAAAAATTTTGAAGTTTTTTTAAACCCTTATAAAATACACAATTTTTGAAAATTTTTAATTATTTTGAGTGATTTATATTTCATATATTATTGCAAACAAAAGTTAGTATGGATTTGAAAATCTGTTCCCTTGTTGATTTTTAATAATTATTTTTCTAGCTAAACCTGGAAAAAACACGAAATTTTTTAAAATATTAACTTTAACATTTTTTAAAAAAATAACTAGGGATCCCAGACCTAAATCCATACTAACTTTTATAGAACACATATATCTCAGTATTTATAAAAAATTTCAAGACTCTATCTTGAACAGAAAAAAAGCCTTAGGGATTACAAAACACTTACATCTTCAAAAATAAAAGTCTGAGAAAAATGCATTTAAAGTTTTTAAAGGCATAAAACAAAAACTAATAATACTTGCAAAGATCTAAATTTTTAATATATTATTTAACTACTTATATAATATATGAAAACACTACTTTAATTAAATATTATGGAAAATATTTTTATTTATTCAAAATATGTTTTTGCAAAATATCGATATAGCATTTGTTACGATAACAGATTATTCAGCTTAAAGTTAACATAATAATTTCACAAAAGTTTTAAAACCCAATACATTTATAAAAAATAATAATGATATAAATAAAAGTTTAAAAAAAGTTAAGAACTACCAGGTTTGTACATAGCACCTAATTTTTTCTGAATTTTAAGTCGACGCAATTTAACAAGTTTTATTTTTTTCTGCGCGACTTTAAAATTTGCAAATTTTCTTTTCTTTCTGAAATAGGTTCTCCTACAATTAGTAAAGTACACTAAATGTTCTGATGACAAACTTGTTACAAATTCAATTAGCATCCTGAATTGTTTTTAGAGCTTTTAATGTTCCATCATTAAATTCAGGTATTGCACTCGACATGGCAATCAACACACGACTCCTAGAAGCTGTATTTTCTTTGGAATATTTGTTCCATATCATCAAATGTAATGCTGCATTAGAATTGTGTGTCAAACCTCTGACACATGTGCTTAATAATTCAGTTGATGCTAATCACTGATAAATAGGCAAGATTTTGGGCAAATATTCTTCGTTGATTGGTATTTTTACTCAATCTTTGTGAATACCTGATTTTTTTCCACGTGCTAATGATGACTGGTAAAAACACCAAGAGTGAAAGAGCAAGATTGTGTCCCGGAAACTAATACTCTCAGATCTTTCCCATAATTTCACAGCTGCATTTACTTCCATTGCACCATATGATCCAACATATGTTGTACTTCAAACATCTTGATGTCTTCTTTCCAAATACGAAATTCAGCACTGTCTTCTCCAAGCTCACAATTAGTCTGTTCACATTCTCCACACCGCTTTGACATTACTTTGTAGTCTATCACAAAGCCAGTCAGCAAGTCGATAACATATCCTATTCCGATATTTGACGTTGATGTATGTTCTCTTGCCAACCAGCTTCCATCATATGACATTCCAATACCGACTATATCTTTATCATTCCTTGAGCCCTACGTCTTTACGAATCTTTACGAATATCAAGCAACGGCTGATTTGACCCAACAAGATGTCCAATCAGAACTTTTGGCTTATAATGTCTTTTAAAAGTTTTACTAAACATTATATTTCAATTCATATGCATGCAGAATTTTTCCAACGATGAGTAGCCAAGTCACAAACTTAACGTACCTTGCACTAATCTCATATTTACATCAAATGGAACATTAAAAAATTGATGCTTGCTAACATTTGATATTTGATGTAATATAACATCAACTAATTGTTATGAACATGTTTCACTTTAGGTTTGGTCACAATTAACACACACAACATTCATTTTATATGCAAATCTATTTCTTTGACCATAGCAAAGTTTTAAAGATACACTATGGCAAACATTGTTTAAATTATCTGTAAACAAACATTCAGTATCCACTATAATGTAATTTGAAAGATACTTTTATATGTAACGCAAGTATTAAAGACATTTGTATTCTGAAGATTTGTAGTTATATCCACTAAAGCAGGTTTTTAGCATTGTCATTATCAGCAGTACTCCATCTCTTAGAAATGTTGATTCTCTTCTCAAGCTGCGAAAGTTTTGTCCGTGGCATTTTCTTAACAGGAAAAACTTCACTTAAACAATTTAAAATAGCTTTTAATTTATATAAATTATATGCAGAATAAATATTGGTCTTGAGAAATACCTTTTCTTATCAATTTTGGCTAAGTAACTATAAGCACATCAAAAACTCAAAATATAAACAAACATAAATGATTTTAGTAGTGAAAGTTGAAGTTAATATCTACTTCTCTGCAAGTATCGATATTATTTAAAAAATATCAGTAATTAATTAAATTTAAGAATGGAAAAATGCTTTAAAATGAAACCGAAACTAACCACGCCCCCTCAGCTGTCAAAAATAGTGACAGACAATGCTCAGAAAACTTCAAATATCTTAAAAACTAATTGGTTAATAGATCTAAAATTTGGGGCCAAGATTCCCAAATGGCTACAGGAAAATGCAAAAAAAAATTTTTCGATAAATTTGTCATTTTTAGGGTACTGTGTAGCCTTAAAACAAGTTCTCAATTGTGCGTGTATGGTTCCTCTTACCTTTATTTAATAAATGTACCCCCCCCCCTTTTTTTTTTTTAAAGATCTACAGTCACTATTTCTAATATAATCCTTTAATTTTCTTACAGGTGTGAAAGGTGTGCAAGTAGAGGAGCTTTATAGCTTGGATGCCGAAAGTTTTGAAAAAATTAAGTATGTATCCATGCAGAAATATTCAGACTGCATGAATGAAAGAATTATATGTTCATTTTAACATATATTTATTTTTGAAAATTATTAATGTGTTTATGCCATGTTTCCAAGTGTTTTGTAGAAATTGAAAATCACTCTTATGTTTGCTTGTAATAATTATAAATAGTTTTTCTTGAAAGCTTTAAAATTTTATTTTATTTGCTAAATATTATTACTAAGTTTTAAATTTTGTTATTAACATGATATTCCATATTAAAATAAAATTATTTCACCTTGCTGCATCAATTTCCACACATCTGGACATGGTTCAAAATTATAAGGCCTTTTTGTTGTCATTAGTGGACAGAAATAAGCAGATAAAAAAAATTCAATACACCAGCATTAATTGCCACTATGTGTATGTGAAACTTTTTTAAACCCACTCTGTCATTAACCTACCAATTTTCAGTTATTTATAATTTTTTTCAACTGATTTTCAGTGAAATTTCTGAAGTTGTTGTTAAAAGGAAATGTGTAAATCATTAAACTGACATTTGTTATAAATTTAGAGATTTTAATTTGTTATATAATTCTATCAATAAATAATTAGACAATGTAGCTCATTTCATGCTAAATACTTTTTAAATTTTGGTAAAGAAAAGTGTTAAGCTAAATATATTTTTTGATAAATTAGAGCTTAATGATTCCTTTTTCATGTTTTATTATATTCAGGGTATCTTGGAAAGTTTTGGTGTGGGATTTTTTTAAACATTTTTTTTTTCTTTCAATGTAAAAAAGTAAGAAAATTCTTCCATTGCTTTTACATTATTTATTAGAAAAAAAGTCTTCTCTTTAAGATTTCCCTCCCCCCTCCCTCCCTCTTTCAATGGTGTACGGGAATTTTTTTTAACTGTGGTGTGTTGCAAAATTAAAAATAAATTATTGGTTTCCTATCAAGAATTGAGAAATATGAATAGAGTAAATGTTTTAATATACAAAATATTGGAACTCTTTTAAATTATACTAGTTAGCTAATTCGAACGTGTTGTATTAGCTATTATTTCAGCGATCTGATAAATCATCTCGTGTTATGAAGTTTCCCCTTTCATTTTATTTAGTTTTTTTGCTAAAGATGATGTATTGAATCATTTAAATTTGCAGATTAAGTCAGAAAGTTTTATTTCAGCAAAATAAGATAAGCAACAAAGTGCGGAATACTTCATTGTTGAAGGAATAACTTTGCATTAGGGAAAGTTTAAAGTAAATTGTACCTCTGGGGGGGTCCAGATATTACAAATTAAATCCCCCCTTTTGGGGTGCATATAAAGATAATGTATTGAATTTGCAGATGAAGTCAGAAAGCTATATTTTATGTTTTGTTGCAAAGCAGAATTATTTTCTAATACTCAGTTTATTTATTGTAAACTAATAAGATAACTTTTTCAGGTCTATTTAAAAGAAATTTGGCGTAATCAGTTTCCTTTAGCTCTGTGTACAAAAAAAAAAAAAACTTCTTTGGAGAAACAGCTTGATTTGTGATTTCCAAAAAATAAACATCACGTTAAGAAAAATATTGTGTGCTCTTGGGGGGAAAAATACAATTACTATATATTTAACTGTGAAGAAAGCAAGATAGAAGATTTTTTTAAGAAAGCAGTGTGAAATGAAGTATATTATAATGAATTGCTAGATTGTTTTTGAGGAATATAGAGCTAAATTAGAATATGATTTAGTTATGCCTTATGAAAGGGAAAAAAAATAGCTGCATATTTTAGAAAATACTGACCTTTTTTAAAAAATCTTTATCGTATCTAATTTAATTAAGTAGTTTTGTTATGAAATAAAAATAATTACATCAAAGAACTTGACAATGTGAAAAATTACTTCTAGTAGTATTATTGCTATTGATTGTAAAAAAAAAAACTTAATTGCTGTGGTTTTCTAACTTAAATTTCTCTTAAATTTTTACATATTTGAATTTATGATACATTTTCTTTTTTTTTTCCCCAGACCAGTTCATGGATTAATATTTTTATTCAAGTGGTTTCAAGGAGATGAGCCATCTGGAACAATTGTGCAAGACAGTCGCTTAGAAAAAATATTTTTTGCAAAACAGGTATTGAATTTATACTAATGATTTTTTATTCTTAAACAAGACTATTTTATTTCTGCTTGTTTAAGAAAATAATTTTTTATTAAAATTAACTTAAGTGAAAGGGCATATTATGAAGTATAAATGAGATGTTTGAGTATCTTTTAGTAAATGTTTCTCATGAATTTCTAAGCTGCTTCAAAAACTGTAAAAGTTTACTGAAGATCAAATATCTTTACAATTATTAAGAATTTATTCTTGAAAACAGTGTTCTTTTCCTTGTAAGCAACTTTTTTGATTTAAATTTGTCTATGTTCTCAATCTTCATTTCATTTCGATCAATTTATTATTATAATATAACCAAAAGTGTAGTAGTTTCTACTGAAATATGTTTTATCATTGAAATAATAACCTTTATTAGACTTTCTAACCCCATTCGGTGAAAAATTTCTCTATATTTGTAAAATCCCATTGACCATTTTCACCCAACTAGAAAAATATTACGAAGCACATTTTAATGTTTAGGAACTGCACTCCAACAGTTTTTTTTTTTTTTTTTTTCCATAAAGATTGATAATCAGATTCACAATGACCAAGACCCATTTATTGCTATCTGAAATAGAATCATGGAATTTAAGCCACTGAATTAATTGGCGTAAGTTTGACTGACAAGATTTTTACTCATGCACTAAAATTTCTTATTGAATAAAAAGTTTCTGCAAATCTGTTCATTCAAAAGACTTCTGTTCATTTTAGGAATTCAATAAAATATTTGAAGAGAGAGAAATTATGTGATTGTGTATATTATTTTTGAAATGGAAAAAATATTGATTCAAAGAATATTTTAAGAAAAATTAAGTGTATGCTGAAAATCTAATACAATTTGTTCTAATACTCAGTCTAAACATTTGATGCTCTTAAATGTTAGAAATTCAATGGATATAAACAAAAATTATAGATTTATCATAGAATAAATATAAAAATTGTTATTTCTACTTTGACATGATATTGTAATATTATAAATTTATTTTGTAAATATTCATATTTTGTTTGAAAAGTCAAATTTAAATTAGCATTTAAAATATGTATAGTATTATAATGAAAAATATGGGAAAACCACTTTTCCATTGAAGTCTTTTTCACTTTTATCAAAAAATTTAATTGCCCTTTAATGAATTAATAAAAGTTTTTTTAATTATAGAATATTACCTTCTTATAACTATGTACTTCTAATATTGCTGTAATAAAAAATCTGGTTCCTACGCTGTAGATAGGAATGTGACTGTGCACTTTCCAAAATTAAAATTTATTTTATTTTCGATCTTTTAAATTTGTTCTATTAAAAGATTTTTAAAAATTATTCTACGTTTAATTCAGAATCATTGGATTTTGCATAATTGTTATAGAAAGAGATATAAATATGTTGAATGAGTTAAAACTCATTTCTACATGTATAGTGTAATAGTACATGGAGTCAGAATGCAGGAAATGAGATACCAGTTCAAATGTTACCCTATTTATTTAATCGTGACACAAAAATATGAAATCCATCTTATAAGTGTTGCATGAACTCTTGAATATTTATCTAATCAAGATAAAAATTAAATTTTTATTTCTTTTGGTATGTTTTAAAATCATGTTCCTGAATGACTATTTTAGTTTGCAGTTAGTAAATTTTGCTCTTAATTTCTAAAATCGCTAATAAGAAGGTTAAGGATGACTAGGATAATTGTTGTATTATGGATTAAAATTTAAATACCAAATTATGTTAAAAATATTTTTCGAGAAATTTCTGTCCAAAGATAATTCAATTGCAATTGAATTAGTTTCATTAATTATGTAGATTTGGTGGTGGCCATGTTAGCTAAGGTTATCATTGTCACCAATTTGTGGTTGACATCATTTCTGTTTAGTTGTGTGTTCATGTCTTAATTCGTTGCATTAAAAATCCTTAAAATAGCAGTGCTAGTACAAGATTAATCTGTCAGTGTTTAAAAGTCCTCTTGGTGTGGCAAGATGAAAGGGTCGCTCTGATGTAATCCTCATCATGTGACTGTGAGTCAAAATTATGAGAAATGTTGATAATAACTCACTTGGGTAATTTCTAAATACTATATTACTTTTAAAAATCAATCAGCAATTTCCACTCCCCCTTCTTCCTTTGTGTTCTACATGGATATAATATTCAAAAAACTTAATACATAGCCAATATAATTTTCCATTCATTTATGTACCTTTCAAAATTGCCTTATATATTTTATATGTCAAGAGAACTTATCTGTGATAAAATATATATATGAATTGTAGCGTAGTTATTTATATATAGGAATTGTTATACTGAGAAATCTGATCATATTTTTAAGATATCCTTAAATTATTATTAGTATCAGTATTCTCTTCTATTTAAAGTGTAACTTTATTTTCCTAATCACACAACAAAAAGGTTTTGATAGTAAAAATAGATAATATAATGCAACTAGCTGATACCCGTCCGCTTCGCTGGACAGACGATAATATAATATTTTGGAACCTATACGTAACATATCAATTAAATTTTTAAAACTTTAATGATAATCTAAATTTAAAATTTTAAAGAATTGATTGTCTGTAATAATGGTTATTCTCGACATTCAAATATATGAGAAAAATAAAAAAAATTAGTAAAAAGTAACCCCATATATCTATAATATGGATAAAATTCATTCCACTGTATACATGTTACACCTAGTACTGCCAAAAATGCAACCTTTTGTCAGAATATTCATCATGTGCTTAACTTTCAAAGGAAATACTCTCGCAATGGCATCGTGTCTATCATAAGATTTTTGTCCTTGCCTCAAGACATTTTGATTTCTGACCATTTAGGATTGCAAGTAACTGCAATCCTAAAAAAATGTCGTGCAAGTCGGGACATCCGAAATATTTTGCATATGTCATAGCCTCTTCAGTTCATTCATGCATGTAGCGAGGTCCTCCAGTAAACGAAGATTGTCTTGCTTATGTGCTATTCCATAAGAAGTCACTGTTTTAGTATTTTTCAAAATCCTGATAAGTTTTGCAGCTAAACTACAACAGATTTATTTCTATCGCTGAATATGTACGTTTCCTATTTTCGACATGCGCAAAATTTTGCTTGAAGAACCTCTTCGCCAAATTCTTGCCAATCCTCCTTCAGCGCTTCAATATAAAATTATTTGGTATTTTTCCATTCCGCATGTGCAAATCTCACCAAGTAAACTTAATGGGTGACAATACACAGAATACATATAAAAAATATATATATTCCTTTTGGCGTCAGTCATATCATTTTTGGTGGTTAAGTTGCCAAAAATCACGTAACCGATGGATAAGAGTAGATTAACGGATGAAAATTACATTTGGATAAGACAGTCAGTGGTATTCTGCTTATATATATTGTACTGTATTGCAGACTATTAATAAAGATGACTTGTTTTCAGGACATCACATTTATTTGCGCACATCTTTTCAAACATTAATCAATTTTACACAAGCACCATTTTTCAACGTTCGTTTTTACCACTTGGAACCAAACTCAATTTTAAATTTCATATCTGTTACCAGTTAATTATCTAAAATCAAAAATATGATTTGGTGTTGCCAAAAAAATATATCTTAATAAAAAATATTGAAAAAGGTATCACTTTAAGTTTAAATCGTTTGCTTTTAAAAGTTGAATAGTTAATATTTTTTAAAAAAAGTATCACATTAGATTAAATCGTTTGCCTTTAAAAGTTGAACAGATAATATCTTAAAAAAAGTATCACATTAAGATTAAATCCTTTGTTTTTAAAAATTGAATATGTCACAATATATAGATTGAAAATTAAATTGTTACATCTAGACTTAGTGATATTTAGAAAATTACTTCTCTCATACTAGAAAATTGAAACAACTCTTATCATATATGTTCCCTTTAAAATACTCATATTACAAATATTTTTTTTTTTCTTTTGCTAAAGCTCATTTTATTGTCTTTACAATCTACTTCCTTTGTTTTCAAAATTGTTTTTATGATTTCAAAGCAATCTTAGTACTTGAAGATCATCTACAAAAATATTAGTCATAACTTTACATGTTATTAGAATAGTTAGCTATCGAGTTTGAAGGATTATCTTTGACAGTTACTACTAACTATATGGATGCAGTTATTCTTTTTTTTTTTTTTATACAAAATAAGTTTTTCAAATCTCTAAATTTCTTTTAGGTTATCAACAATGCTTGTGCAACTCAAGCCATTCTTAGTGTGCTTTTAAACTGCAAACATTCTGATGTGGAGTTGGGTGAAACCCTTTCATCTTTTAAAGAATTTTGTCAAACATTTGATGCAACTGTAAGTAAACTCTATTATATCCTATAAATATTTAGTTATAGCATTTTTTGTTCATGTAATTCATTTAATTTTTTATAGATGAAAGGACTGACATTAAGTAATTCTGATGTAATCAGAGAAGTGCATAACAGTTTTTCTAGGTATGTAATTTATATTATTATGAGACATTTTGATCAATACAGTTAATAGAAATCATTTTTGGATGAATAGGGCTATTAGAATGTGTTTGATATTGAATTCTTATTTTAAAATTCTGATCCTATTATAAGCTTTCTCAAAATTTTCTTATATTTTTCTTTTTGTGTAATTCATAAAAATATTAATTTAACTTAGTTTTTGTCAAGTTTTCCCCTTAATATTAGTCAATTCTCTTCCTTTTCACAGTAAAATCTTTCTTGGATATAATAAAGAGTAAAAATGTATTGGTTCTTTTAAAATTATTTTGCTTTTCCAGATATGAAAGTTGTTTTTGAAAAACATTTATTTTGAGACTATATAAATTGTCACCTTTTAAAAAAGATAATTATTTTTCTCATTTAAAAAGGACATTTTGTTTGTTTTTCATATTATGGTATAGGACTTTTTTAAAATTTTATATATTTTCATTTTGTGTTTTGACATGTTAAAAATATTTTCTAGCACCATATTTTAATTAATTTAGTTTTCAGACAGCAGATGTTTGAATTTGATGCTAAACAACCAAACAAGGATGAAGATGTTTACCATTTTATTGGATATGTCCCAATTGATAATCGATTGTATGAATTAGATGGATTAAAAGATGGACCTATTGATCTTGGTAAGATGTTCTTAAGGAATGGCTTATAATTAGTGTTACAAACTTCTATTAAAAAATTAAGTGTGCTTTGTTTGTAGAGGTAAATTATGCATGGTTGAATTATAGCTATTTTAAAACTAAAATTTTCTCTTCAGATAGTATTTTTTGTATGTAAATTTGAATATTTTTTCCAGATTAGTACTAGATTACTTAAAACAGAAACAATGCAATTTGTACATATATATTAACCATTTATTTGTAAACTGATCCATCAATTTTCCTATATTTGTTCCCCTTTTCTTTATTTGCAATGTTTCTAACAGGAGGCTATAGTTGTCCAATAAAAATAGGATTGCAAAAAAAAAAAAAAAAAAAAATTAACTGGTTTCTATGTTAGATTTTACTTTTTTTTTATGTGGGAAGAAATGGGAATTTTGTTTTTACCACTTTGATTTATCATGCGAAACAAATACTGTTTCTTTTTAATTATGTTTATAAAAAATGGCAAAATGTGTGCTTACCAAAAGAGAGCAAATGTGCATGTCATCAAATGGATGGATAAGAAAGTTATATCTCTGTTATCTACTGCACACAATCCTGAAATGATTGAAGAGCCTTCTTACAAGAATGAGGTCAAACAGAAACCAAAGGTAGTAATGGAGTACAATGGGAGATTTAGATAAAATAGATCAGCATCTTGCCAATTACCTAATTACAAAGAGAGAAAAGAAATATTACAAAAAATGTTATTTCTCATTTTAAATATATTGCTATTGAATGCTTTTGTTTTGCATCAAAATATCAAGGAAGAAAGATACTCACATTTGAATTTTTGACTTGATATAATTGATCACCTTATTGAAAGACATAGTATAGTTAATGAGAAAAAGGATGACTAGGAATTTGCCCAATCCCTTACAATTGACTGATCAATACTTTTTAGGAAGTGATGGCTCCAACTGACAAGGCTTGCTCGATAAGAACTAAGGTATTTTTCACCTGATTGGGATGTAAAGCTATGCTTGTCTCCCTGTCTTAAAATTTATGTTATAAAAGCTGAATTTCAAAAGGGTATCAAAAGTTTGTAAAATGAAAATACATTATCATTTCTAATATTGCTTTTCGTAAAGTGTTCTTTCCAGTTCAGTTATTTCTCTGAAAAAAGCCAACCTAAGTTTTAAAAAAAATTTGTGCTATAAATAAAAATTAACATAATTTCACAAATCCAATGTTTGTAATTGGTTTGATTGCTGATATAAGTTCATATAATCTATTAGAATAAGAAATTTTGCTTTGAAAGTATGCTTATTTTATGATTAATTGTAATATATATATATATATATCATTGCTTGTAGGTCCTGTATCTCCAAATGGCGACTGGTTGGAAACTGTTAGACCTGTTATTGAGAAAAGAATTCAAAAGTGAGTGTTTAATGATGGCTTTTGCCATGTCACTGTAAAATTTATATAACTTTTCTTTGAGAACAATTTGATTTTGAAAATTTTATTAATTAAACCAAGGAGTTATCAAGCTGTTCTCAAAGTTGTATTTTATTTAAACTAATTTAAGTATATTTCATTTAAAATCAAAGGCAAACAAAATCTTACTGTTGGAAACATTGTAAAATATATTGCAAGAACTTCATAAATGATTTAAGTTTAAAAATAATGTTGACTTAATTTACAAAAATAATAATAATAATAATATAGTTACAGTCAGAAAAAGTAATAAAAATTTATTGTAAAACATGTAGCCTGTGAAATATAAATGTTCATGTCACAAATACACACATTTAAGCATCATACAAGTTATTTTAAGTAAAAACAAGAATAGAAAGAAAAAAATTTGTTGGCAGAAATAATTGTTTTTGTAAATGTTTTATTTGAAAATTAAGATTTAAGTATAATCATAAACTATGGAGGAGGAGGGTAGGATTATAATTAATTACAATTATAAAGATTAATTGAATATTATAGCAAAATTGCTCAGAACTCCAGTGTATTACTTATTAGATTATTATTTGTTAAAGATGGAGACATTTCTTTTCAAAAAATTTTTTTAATTTGTTTATGAAAATAAGCAATTCAAAAACTTTTAAAATTACTTAAATCATTAATTATCAAATTTAATTAATTACTATTACATTAAAACTTTTTTTTTAAAGAAAAAAAATGGAAAATCTCTAAAAATTATCTTTGCTTTGTGTTAAAGAAAAGGAAATAAGCTTGAAAGAATTTATAAGACTGATGCTTGCAGCTACAGAAGAAATACGTAAGCACCAAATGCGAATCACTGACAGCTGTTCAGCCTTTCTCTTCCAAATGCAGTACATCTCGCTTCTGTAAACAAATCCATATAGCTGTACCCTTCATTCGCATTAATAGCCCCAGCTTTTTTTTTTTTTTTTTTTTTTTTTTTTTGTCGGTAAAATCATAATTGTAACAATAGTGCAGCAAATTACTGTGAAATTTCACATGACTACTACTGAAACTGAAACATATAATTTATTGAAAGAAGTGTATGGCAATTAATTTTTTATTATATGCACGTGCTTTTGAGTTGAGTAAGTTGAATCTGCAAAATTGAAAGCAGCGTGCATTCTGAAGGAGCTGACAGAAAACTTCCAATGCTGTTTCGACCAATGGAAGATTTATAGCAGGAGTGTATATTAAAGGTGATAAGTACATATGTTTGAAAACAAAATAAAATGTTTTGCAGTATCAGTCTTATTAATTATTAGCCACACCTTGCATTTTTCTGACTATATTATTGTATGAAGAGCATCGTATTGACCTGTTACTTATCCGTGTTCAAATATTTTTTTGTTGTTATTTCTTGTCTTTATCTTCTATAAATGGCTCTTAGATTTTTAACTTCATATATTATATTGTGAAATTGCAAATTTAGGACATAGTATAATTATGGATTTTTTTTTTTTTTTTTTTTTTGTAAATTATAAAATCTTTTAATATTACTAACTAAAAAATATTCAAAATTATTGACCTGCTCATTAACATTAAATGAAAATAACTTTAAATGAATAACACTTGCAAATGTATGTTTATTTATAATTGAAATTTTTGTAATATTCAGAACAAAGAGGGAACAAATTAATATTTTAAATTTTGTAATGTAAGCGGGGCTTTTTTTGTATATTTTCAGATATAATGAAGGAGAAATTCATTTCAATTTGATGGCTCTAATTACTGACCGCAAAATGTTGTATCAAAGAAAGTTAGAAGAACTGACTAATCAACTTAATGTAATATATTTTCTGTTTTGAATGTGTGTAATTTAAAAGTGATTACATAAATGATGTTTCTTGCTCTTATTTAATATTTAGGACTAAAAATATAAGAAAATTTTAAAAGGAATAATCTGTAAATAAAAAGTACACTGCAAAGCTGATTTGTAAATTGTGCATATCCTGGCAATACATGGAGAAAAGATACTATTATGCTAATGAAAAATGCGAGTGACAAATGGATTGTTTTTAATCAGCAATGTGATACATTATGTGCATTTTTCTGTAAATTAATACAAATTATATTGCTTTTTATTAAAATTTTTCTTTAATTCAATTTGCTTATCAGAAGAAAAAATGCTTGAACAATTTCTGTATGCACTCTGTTTTTATTATTAAGATCTAAAACATTCAGTTAGACTTATGAATTTGTTTAATTTTGCATTTAACATAATTTCCATTAATTTCTAAAAAGTATTATGTAATGTTATTGCTTAATAATATTTTGAATGGTTTAGAAGGGTTTTTTAACTATCAGAAATTTGATTAAAATATTAATTTTGTTGTGAAATTTGATTAATAAACATTCTATTGTATATTATCAAATAAAATAAATCAGAAATAATATAAGGGAAATCGGTCACTATTTAAAAAAGTGCAATTATGAATTCATACTTTGAATTAATTCATATTTAATTTGTTTTATTTTGCTTACACTAATAAATAGGAATAGCTATGGACAAACAAGTTTAAAAATTCTGTGTCAAAATTATGTTGATTTTTAGGCTGGAGGTATGGAAGTAGATGAAACACAAACTGAAATTAGTAAGATTCATTTGTTATTAGCTGAAGAAGAACAAAAACAGAAACGGTATAAAGTAAGTTCATTTTATATTCTTAATTTAGAATAATTTTTTATTTGATTTATAATTGTATGGAAAGTTAAAAATATCTTTTGTTTTCTTCTTTACCATATTTTTGTGAATTCTTGCTTTTCAGAAAATTTTTAAATGTGTTTTAATGAATATTATAAGTAAAGCTTTTCTCGATTTTTTTTGCCTTTAAAATTTTGTGCTAAATAGTCTTGTATCCTTACTTTACATAAATAATTTCTTGTTCCAATTTTTCTTAAAAAACTTGCAACATTAAAATCAGTCTGCACTGTTTTCATCGAACTTAAAAATATTCATGTTACAGGTCTTATATATATATATTTCAAAGAGATTTAGTAAAATCATTACTTTATAAGATAATGTGACTATTTGTAAAAAATGTTATTTGTATTAAAAAAAAAACTGTAGTCAGAAGCATTTTAAATATTTGTGTGTCCAATATACTCCCAACCTTCCCCTTGTATTTATAAGTAGAACAGTACAATCGAAAAATTATTCAAATACTTATTTATTTTTGTGCTGCTTGAATAAAATAAGCTAAAATTGATATGTTGATACAGCCTGAACATATCATTTGCTTCAGAGTTGAAGGTTACATAATATTATCACTGTTTTGTATTTTATGCATTGTATTAATGTAAAAAGAATTTAATCAACATAGCAGAATTAACTAGTAAAGTTTCAGTGACAATGTAACAAATGCATTTTAACTCAAATAATTCATATATACAAATAGCAGTGACTTTAGTGTTCTTTTGTTATTTTCTATTTTACAATTATTGTTATTAATGATTTTTTAAAAATTATGTGTCCCATAATATTTGTGAGAAATTTAAGCAAAAAAGAATCCTAAAGAATTAAATGATTGATAATTTATAGAAGTTGTCAGGCAAGAATCAACTACTAATGACACAAATTTTTCTCCAAAATCATTAATCCACAATTGAGCATATAACAGCTGATTTAAA
>BMAW01070857.1:1000691-1025757 GCA_019974015.1 Nephila pilipes | reverse complement strand
AAACTTCAATCAAGAAGATTCCATTTCAAATAGAATAGTTCATCGGAAACTTTGCAGAGATAATTTTCATGTTTTTGTTGCTAGGTTCAAGCTCATTTTTATCAACACTGACAATGCCAATCAATGCTTAAAGTGGTGCAGAGAGCATCAAAAACAATGATGACTGAAAAGTTGCAATTTGGTCTGACAAATAATATTTCACTTTGTTTCCCACCACAGGAAAAGTTTATTGTTAGTGATGTCCTGAAGTATTCCAACTGCAATACATGAAGGCATAATTTCAATGGTGTGGGGTGCTATTGTTTGAGACCAATAGTCATTCTGAAGAATTAAATAACAGCCCTAATCTTATTTAAATATACTTCAGGATCACTACTAATCAATGATACATACTGTTTCTTGTTTCTAGTGGTTAATGCTTCCATACAGTGAAATGCATCGAAAATTGGCTTAAGGAACATGATGAAATGAAACAATTATCTTTGCATCATCTGACATAAAAGGAAAAAAGGAAGATTTTCTCTATCTTCATCAATAATAGAATTTGGTGGATATTTAAATTGAAGGGATGCTATTATCTTATGTAAAGACTGCTCATTATATATATCAGTTCCATGTGGAATGGTTGCTTTCCAAAATAATTATATGAATGTTATGAATCACACAACACTATATTATTTTTTTAAAAAAAAAAAAAAAATTTAGTGTCATCCTGAAGATTTGAAAAAATAAAAGTTGGAAAAGACGTAATCAAAATTAACTTTTCAGATTGAAAATATACGCAGGAAGCACAATTATCTACCATTAATCATGGAGCTACTAAAGATCCTTGCTGAGGAAGGCAAATTAGTACCACTGATTTCAGCAGTAAGTAAATATTATTAATAAAAAATGGTTGATTTGTATGTATTTAAAAACAAATGTTTCCTGTTATTCATCTAATTTCTATACAAGTAAATCAACATTTCATTGTTGCACAATGCTCTGTTTCAACCTTAAATTAGTTAAGTAGAAATATATATTTAGATTGTTCATGTATAAAATTCAAAATATTTTTTAAACAGTTTTAAATTACATTGTTACAAATTATTTTGAACAATTATATGTCATTATTGTGCAAATTGATTAAATTGTAATAATTATCTGGTTTAAAAAATGATAAAATGTATAACTTACTATTGTGGAAGATTTCATTTATCATAATTTTATATTTTTATCTTTCCCTCTCTCAGGCAAAGCAGAAAGTAGACGAGAGAAAAAGAAAAGAAAGTGAGAAAAAAGTAAAACAAGAAAACAAGTAGTTTAAGTAGTTTTTTTTTATTGTTGTACAGCTTTTGTATACACAAGTCATAAATTATTGTAATACACATCAAGCAAAATAAAACTCATTTTAAAAAGAACAAGACTTGTTTAATAAAAGGCTTCTGGAAGTTAAATAAAACTCTGCATTTCATTACATTTATTTACAAACTTATTATGCTACAAAATATACAATAAAAAATATTTACATTGACTAGAAAAACATCACATGCATATTACCAAAAGCAAACTGTTGCTGTAGAAATTAGGAACTGAATTTATAATATTACAGTTAATTCTTTGTCTTTGCAAAACTTATATGAAAAATATTTGTTTACTTTTTCATGTTTCTATATTTTACTACCTAATAGAGAATTTTTCTAAATCTATTTACATACTAGTATAAAGAAAAGTTATGAAACATTTAGATCAAAAACTGCTTGTATCATTTCTATTAAAGTAATTTAGATGAATTATGGCAAGAACTTTTTGTAGTTTTCTAAAGAAAATTCAGTTATATTAGAAAGATTTGAAATTAACTCAAAAATTTTTGTATCATTAAAATTTTGATATTCTATTTGGTGACAGATGAGTAATTTTTTCATCTTATAGAACATTATAAATATTATCAATATAATACTGATTTTTAAAATGCACATATATGTGAAAATAAATAATATGAATGGTTCTAAGTTATACTTTATAAATTTTAACTACTGCCATATTTGAAGATATAAATATATTTGTACAAAAATGCAATATTTTTATTAGTAAGTATCCCTGCATTAAATTATTTACAATTCCTGAACTGGATAAGACGTTTTTCTATGTTACATAAGTAAAACTTTTAAAGTTTTATAGTTTAATATATTATACATATATAAATTACGGGGTTTCGTATCAAAACATTTAGAAAATGAATGTGTTAAAAAAATGAACTTGTTAATTATTTGAAAAATTAAAATTATATATTCTGTATGGATTTATAATTGTTTCTTAAAAAGATACTCCTGTTCATGTACTAAAGACAGAACTTTTAGAAGGATTATTATGCAGAAAATAAAAATCGCAGCATATAGTAAAGCAGCAACATCCAAAGTTCTTTGCAAACAACTTATTTTAAATGTAACTTTTTCTCATTCTGGTTCACATCTTTCAGACATGACATCTAAAACTTGCGAAAATTTCGAGTATCTTTCTTTGGCAGCTACATAACATCCTTTGCTTCCCCATAAAAATTTCATTTGAAATTCTGTCCTGAACATGTCCAGCATTAAGTCGTCATATTTAACATGCTCCAGTACAATTTCACTATTTCTTTTGTACATTGGCCATTGTTGTGTTATTGCTCTTCCAATTTCCAAATGAGTCAATAATAATTGAAGTCCATAATCTGCAGCTGTTTGTTCCCATTGTAAACCTAGACTATGTACTTTACCAGCTGAAAAGAAAGAACAATGTCAAATAATAGAATTATACAAATGCATTTTTTAAAGTGATTAACTCTAAGAAATAGTTTGTATTTAAAATATTCTCAAGTTAAAACATTCAGGTCCTAATTTGAAACCTGTGAAGTAAAATTTAAAAAATAAACCCTTTCACACACACAAATAAAATCCTATATTCTCAATAATCGTAAATTCTCAACAATAGCAAATGCTGTTATTTGTTAAAAGGTCTATAGTTTAAAGTAAGTATATATTTTCAACAAAATCATTATTTAATCGGTAATAGTTTAATGTACATATTAGATGCTTTAATTTCGCCAATCTACCTCGAAAAATATTGCTTCAAAAACAAAAACAACATGTACCTTAAACTTTTCAAAAATTTTACCACCTTTAATTACAATTTAAAGAATTATATGTTAAAATTAAGAGAAATCTGAATATATATGTAAGAGGGATGTTCCAAAAGTAAGTTTCTTCATTTTTTTGATAGTGTTCATGGTACACCAGATGAAACAAACAACCTCCATAAGAATCCATACCCATTGCTGGTTCACCAGAAGAAATAGTGTCAGTGGAGGAGGAATAATGCATGCACAGAGCAATGAAGAAAAAGTAGCAGCAGACCAGCATAACCAAGACATAACTGACAATGTGCTCAGCATTGCGGAAGTGCCCACTGTTATCCAGTATGAATGGGCGTGTGGGTTAAATCAGCAAGACAGGACAATTGAAAATCATGCTCATCACACGCCAAATGGATTCTAAAGGGTAGAAATTTGGCATCAATGTTGGTAAGAAAAGTATTTGAAAAATACAATGACAATTTAGCAAAAGCGACAATTCAGTGTGTATGACTAGATATTAATCTAAAATGGATGTATCTAGGACCCATTCCTAGTATCATGAATGGATGGACCATTCAAAATATATCATCCATGGCCAAGTGTAGTATCACTTATGAAAATCGCACAGTACAAAAATCAAAGGAAATAGTACCTCATATCATAACTCCCAATTGTGTCTGGTTGTGCTGCGAATGTAAACTAGGTTCACATAGCATTGCTATACTAGATGTTATGTCATCAAGACTAAAATCGAAGAATCCAGATTGCCCAAGATAAGTAAACACATTCGTCTGCATACATGGGTAGAGGGTGGTAGTTGGAGCAATGAGTGCCCTAAGCTCAGACCCAATTTGCTGAGACACCAATGAATAATTCTCAAGGTCACTGATGTTCGATTTTTGATAAAATAGCTCTAACAAGAAACGTTTCATTGTTGATTATCATTCATTCTCTTCTTCCATTGTCTCCTTTGGTCAACTACTGCCTTCATAATGCCTGTGATCTACCATGGTTCAACCATTCCTGCCAACATCAATATATATAACAGTGTAATCACTGACTCAAATGTCTAACTATCCTTCGATCAAACCAGAATGCTTTCTCGCCCAAATGCATGCCTTTTTTCAAAAGGAGATATATGCTCTAACTCTTATAGGAAATATTAGTAAGGTGACTTATATTTTTACTACGAAAAAGAGGCCGAAAATTTTTTTAAAAAAATGTACAGCATAAATAAATGAAACATTTTATTAATTCAAACAAAAATACACCAATTATGCTTATATTCCTTTTAATTATTTAACTTAACGAGTTTTTTTCCATTGAAAGAATATTTTTTGTCAATATATTGGAAATTTTGGAGCAAGAAATATTCTTCATATTGAATTTTACGGTAAGTGCTGCAGCTAGTGTATCAACATTCAATCTTGATTTCTCGCTTGTCCAAAAATCATTACCAATTGAAAAAACTCTTTTAATGTTGCATTTGTTCCTGGGGAGTACAACAAGAATGACTAAATTTTCATATGGAATGTGCTTATTTTTGAAACGGTTAAAATATTTCCACCCATCTTTTATCAATTTCAACATATTGATTTTCCCATTGTTGTAATTTATCAGAATTTAAATATACATTGTCATCGATTTTTTTTTAATATCAAGCATTTCTTTCGATAAAAACTCAACACAATTTTCAATATATGAACAATTTACTTACAATCAAGTAAAAATACACCATTGAAAACTGTCAGTTCCTGTAATATTTGTTTCAAACCATTTTTCAACATATTAGAAAGATGTTTAGTAAAAATTCTGCACTTCTGTGGTACGCTTTTCCATTATGCTAAGATTTGATTCCTCTAGATTTGACAATTTTCTTTTTATTTATTAAAGGAATATATTTTTCTTCAAATTGTGATTTGTATTGAAGGACAAAATTGTACAAAATAAGATTAACTTCTGTAACTGAAATACGTTCACCTTCAATCTTTTAAATCGTTTTGTAGAAAATAGATGCCTGATTATGTACAAAATACATTTAATATCTCCAATAATTCATAATTGAAAAAAGATTCTAGAATTTTTGGACATTTGTCTAAACTTAGAAAATATAAACGAGAGGCTATATAATTGTAAAACAGGCTCTATAGTAGGTATTTGAGCGAGCCATCTAACTTTTGGATATCCTAAAAGTTTTTTTTTTTGATTCAACATTTGCATAACAGTTTGGTGAGGCATCTCTGAATAGAGAGATTAACAGATTAGTTTTAAAATATCAAAAAGGATGACACTTTTCTAGGAGGAACAGAACCTAAAAAAGGAGGTTGATTGGTCACCTTAACACTAATATTGTCATGACGCGTAGAAGGAATTAAGTTTGAATGGAATTAATGCTCAACAATTGGAAATTCTATGTTTACCATACAAGTTCCCAGTTGCAATGCTCAGTACTATTCATTCATTAACCGCTAAATTTAATTACTTGCATTTTTTCTTTTATCAAAAAGAACACATTTATGAAAGTTCATTACAATCAAATAACTGCTTAATGTATTTTTTCTACACTTTTTCAGATTTTATATACTTTTTACAGATTTGAAACCAATGAAAAATGCATCTGTGTTGAAAGTAAATAATGAATTTTTTAATCAACTTACCCTTTTCTTTATTTAATGAAGATAAGCTTTCTAAAGCAATGCCAGACGGCTTCTCTTCACTTTCTTCTGGACACACAATGCTAGATTGCATATCCAAATGACGTTGAAGTATTAGAATCAGTGACAAAAGGTATGGAATGCAAGTGTTAGGAGCTTGAGGATTTGAGCACTCTTGCATGTTTTTCAAAGTGGGTCGTAGTTTAGTTTCGTACATGAATGCATTTTCAGTACAACTTTGTCGTAACTTGAGCCACGTGCTACGTAATCTGGAGATCTAAATTGAGATATATGTATACTTATATATAGTAATTATTCCATCAAAATATTTTTATTATTTGACAGATTTTCAAACAGATAATCAGGAGAATTTAGCCTTAAGATGTAATTCTAGATCAAATGACATTTTTTAAGCTGGCTATATACACCAACTTTTTTTTTTCCTTAATCATAATAAATTAATAGATTAATCATATTACTGTGTACTTAAATTATTAATATTGGTATTATCACTAATGTGTGTGCAATTTGAATGTATAAGTAAATAATTGGCTGGCTGAGTGGATTTCTCAATTGTATGTTGTAATTGTATCACAAAACTACAAATTCATTTAGAAAAGGAAACAAATAAAAAGGGAGTAATTAAAAATTTATTTTACACTTCATCTTTGGTTCACACACACACAATCATTAATACTCTGAAAGGTCTGTCACAAGTTCACTTGCAAACAGAACATCAATTTGAAACTAATAAAAAATCATCATGATTTGCCTGAATATCTACATCAACTTGCTCTTGAAATCATCAATAAAATTCCTAATTCTGCAATTCAACTTTATAACGACGGTAGCAGAGATGAAAGCAATCTTATGGCAGTCAGATCAGAGCTTATTGCTATTGAAGATGCGCTTAATGCTATTAAGACCTAAACTTCATTTGTCGATACTTGGATCTGGTCAGACAGGTGCAGTGCTTATCAAAAGCACTTGAGGAACTGGGCTGCGGTCGGCGATAAAGCTGCTGTTTCTGTTTTTGAAACCCTCGAACTCTTTCGCAGCAACACATAAAATCTACTTACAATGAAGCTCGTCTCATGTAAGACTTTTTGGTAATGAAATTGCTGATAATTTGGCCCGGGAAGGAACCTGTATTTTCTAACAAGTTCAAATACTATTCCTTGAAACCTATTCAAAAATAAAAATATACAACTAGCAAACATGGGAGATCCCTTCGACTCATTAATTGTATAACAGACAAACTCCTGTGGTGTCCTTACTAAGGATTTTTTTTATTATTATTATTGATTGTTTGTTAACATCACACTTATAAAGAAACACGAAGGCTGTTAGCGACAAACCTCATAATTTTAACCTCGGTCAAGTGACAAGAACGACACCTGAGCAGGCACCTCCCTCTCCAAACCATACTGTCAAGGGAGATAGAGACGGCCAAGCCACCATTTGTAGACTTGTTAGTGAACATATCAGGGGTCTGATTTTTTACAAGGGGCAGAAACCTTTCCGATCTGCACCAATTGTAATTTTTCCTAAGCTTCTCCCAAGCATCTTTTAAATTGGGGCTTTGTATAAAGTGTATAATTACTTCACTTCATCTCATATATAATTTTTTGAAGATTATTGATATGGTGAACATTGACTTCCTTCGACTTGACCAAGTGGAATAATACTTGAGAGGAAATCTTAAAAAGCATTCAAAGATAGACGAGCGTAGATATGAATACCATAGGTAATCTTGAAAGAAAAGCAACAACGAAGCAAAAGTTGAAAAGCTCGAAACTTTTAAGACAAAGAGTTTAAAAACGACTGAATCGTTGTTCAAGCTCAAGAGACTGCAAAGTTAAGAAGGATGAGATGCACAGAAAACGGAAGGAGCGGACAAATTCCCCGCCACGCCCTGAATGTCTGAAGCGATAGGCCGCAAATTCCCTGATCGTAAAATGCAGAAGGTGAATTTCGTCACAAAAGAGAGAAGATAAATTTGACTAATTGGAGATGAGCAAAAGATTGTCTTTGAAACACTTCTTTGAAAGTTTGGGGCGAAGAAAGGGTTAACTGTTTTAAAGATTTTTTTTTTATTTGAATATTTGGATTGGATATGATTCACTATTTCTCGGAAAGTGAAATGTTCCATTGTGTGTGTGTGTTTCGCGGCCAGTGAGATTTACTGCGCGTTCAAACTTTTTTATTGATCACATTTTAAGAGATATGAAGATTTTTTCCCCTTCGTTCTGTATGTTCAAATATTTTTTTATCGATCAAATTTTACAAGTTATATAGATTTTTTTTTCTAGCATAAATTATTCCCATGATAATTAAAAATAATATCAATAGAGTATAAAGGAAAAGCAGAAAATTTATATCGATGTTGGAATTTATATTATCGCTCAATTTATATTAATACTGTAACTCACGGTTCACTTCAACTCGCTGGTTAGTAACCAAATACCAAAACCATCGCAAGTTGACAGGTTCCAATCGTATTTATATGGATTCAAAAACAAATTATTTATTTCATCGCTCATAAAAATGAAATTGATAATAAAAACGAGTTGCAAATTTAAAAGCACAAACGATATATCTGTTTTTTAAAAAAAAACATAATTATAACATTCACCAAATCTAATATCAAAAACTCCTCACTCTCATTATTTCTAAATGGGAAGAGATTTTTCTATAAATATTGAAATAATTGTTGAAATTTTATTAAATAAAATACATACTTGTGGCAGAGCCAATCCTTGCATGATACCAGTGAAACCATATAGATTACCCAAAGCAGTCTTGGTTTCAATAGCAATCTGTATCCATTTATTTAATACTTGCGCTCGAACATCTTCATCCCCACATGTTAACACTGTTATTGCCACAAAGAACTTCAAACATTCTGTTCTATTAATGAAAGGTTAATGTTCATAATATTTTCAAAAATCAATAAGCATTAAATCAAAAATATTGTAATAGAAATTAATCCTTAAGAAATTAATATATTTACATAAAAAATAGTTTTGGGATTTTACTATAATCTTATACTAAAAAAAAATTGAATAAATATACATATAAGAACATTTTTTTTTTCAATAAATCGTAATAATTCCCAATCTTAAAAATTTCGTGAAAAATTCAATTTTTATCTTAACCACAACATATGTTAATATATTTAAAATTTCGATATTTATTGAATTTTATAAATTGATTAAGTACAGTTATAATCTCATTCGAAAGATAACACGACAAATCTTATTCAAAATATATAACATTCATAATTTTTGGAAAGAACGTCAAAAATAATGAAACTTTTTCTTAAAAAAGAAAGAAATAGCAGATGCATGAAAACAAAAGGTGTAAAACTAGTTGCAATTTATTTAAAGTATTTATGTAAGATTATCGCAAACAATAATATTATATATAATTGTATAAAACGTATATAATTGTTTGAATCGTTTTTGCTGTATTATATCGATCCATAAATAAAACAGTTGTAAGTCTAAATGAAAAAAAAAAAAAAAAAAGACATTTTTAATCAGCTGACTCATTTATAAAACATGTTTAGAAAAGGATAAAAAAATACTAGAGATTCCTAAGAATAATTATACTTTGATTAATTCATTGAGTTATTAGGCATATAGAGCAAAAAAAGTTATTTCAAATTACATTTAGAAGTTGTAGCAGAAAAGACATCTCGGGGTTCTTAACCTTTCCGAGTTTTTATGCCCGGTCTGGGCTATATTTAGAAGTCTTAGAAATTAGACTCCATATTAACCTGATTTTAAAAAAAAAACCTGCAAATAGATCAGAACACTTAAGATTTTGCATCCTTGAAAACAAATTTAGCGTATTTATCAACTACCAATAACGGATTAAAAGGATGCGAAATAAAAAATTTCACTTTGTTGATTTATAAATTCGTCAAGATTTGTAACGCGATTTTTGCAAACACCAACCTTTCCAAAAGATCCAATCTCAGTTGCTGTCCTTGAGGTAAAACTAAAAGTTCAAATCCCGTGAGCACACCAACTCCTAAATCTCCATGCTGATTCAACTTGAGAACATCAAGATCATCTCTTGTGAGATGACTGGCAATAACCCTCGCTCCGCCTTCCAGCAACATGCATCGCATCTTCGCCAACGCCGGAGGATCCAGAGGTTTATTCTCACTGAGCAACAGCACTGTACTGAAAGAGGACATGTCAAAACTCGAGGGAGGATCCACTTCGGGAATCGTGATGACTCTCGACTGGCGATTTGAATCATCTTGTCCATCTATGGAGCCAATTTTAACGTGGACACTTGTCCAGTCAGGTGTGTTTTTGGAGTCGGTACCCTCGAGTCTTTGAACATTGCCATTCAAAGGTTTATTCATGAAATTCAGCTCAGAATACAAATGAGGTGGAGGAGGGGTATCATTGCTACCTGTAAAAGATGTTTCTTTCATTTAATTGCATTGTAAAACTTGGAAAAGTAAAAATTATGCACACAATCTTTGTGTATCAAATTTAAGAATGTATCTATCAAATTTAACGATATATATATTTATATATGAAAAACTTGACTTTCTGAAGAATTAATAAAAATGTGCTCAACTAAAACAGTACACATGTATATTGTATTTATTTAATAAATTTTAACATTAAATAAGCTTTATAGAACATTTAAAAAATATGCAGAAAAAATTGAAGAATGTTAAGGATTCTCTAGCAAGCAATAACTCAGAGTAAACTGATAAATAATATTATTTTACAAATAATAAGAAAAAAGTTAATAAGTGAAAATTAAAAAGTGCAGTCAAATAAAAACTACGTAATGATTTATACTTGTCTGTGTTAACGTTATTGTTGCATTATTTTCAGTTAGAAAATAAAACCATTTATTGTTCGTTATTGCAAAGGCAAAATAATTAATGTTACATAATCCCGAAAAAAAAATGTATCCTGAATTACTTGATTTAGAGTCTCCACTACTTGAGTAAGTGGTACTATATTTTTTGGATGGGATGCGACTAGGTTTAGGTGGGGGTAAATCCTCTTTCCCTTCTTCCTGAGTAATGAAGACATCAGGAACACTTTCTTGACTGGATCTACTAAATAAAAAGGGATTTAGGTTTTGGAAAATGGATATTTATGAATTCACACAAGTACATTTATTTTCCAATAAACACAAATTCATTCAGTTTCGCCACAGAATTCACACAATTTTTACAAATACGACTTCTGAGTATCGAACACACTGAAATCGATAACAAATATTTTCCAAAGCATTTGAAATTATCGTACTTGTTTTTCAGTTCTTTCTTTTCAAGAGATATTGGACTGCTTGATATTTCCCTTTTGGAATGTAAGCCAGAGCCATGTTGTAAAGTTGAAAAGTTAGGCACAGATTTCCTTGGATAATCACTTACAGAGCGAGGCATTGTTGCAACTCCGCTTTGGTGGATTTCTGATTAAATAAAAAGATTTATATAAAAATATATATTAATTAAACATTAAACAGTTTTCAAATTCTTTTTTCGATTCCAGTCAAATTTAGACATAAAAACAAAATATGATACTAATATACAAAACAAAAATATTAAAAATACTAATCTATATAATAAGATTATAATATTACATTAGTGTACGCGCATTTAATATTTTTACTGATAGTTTTATTATAACATTACATAGAATGAATAAACACACCAATAACGAAAAGAAATCAGTTTATATCCATCACAAAATAATTTAAAGACAATGGGATAAATTACTGTTCAAAATATAATTATTCCTGTCCTCGTTTCACATAGAAAATAAATTATCATGGTTCGATGTTGTTATCATATCGAATTATCATAAAAAAATTATTATCATTCGATGTTAATTTCCGATTGTTTAATTTCTGAAATTTTGAATAAACAATGTGTAACACATATAAGAAAGAAGACTAATGTCATCACTTTTACTTCACAGAATATATAAATGCCATTCATTAGAGTTCGATCTTAATCTAAAAACTACATTTAATGTAAAAATAAAAGTTCTTTTTTCTATAAAATACAAAAAAAAACATGAGTCGACAAAGGCGAAAATAGTGGGAAAATGAGATTCAAACTATTTTCATTTGACACAATTGATGAAAGTAAAAAAGAACATATCACACTGAAATCACTGTAAATTATAAATACAAAATACGCGTATTAGCGGAATAAGTGAAAAAGATTTGGTCTCTAAATAATTATTTAAAATTCAAGATTTTATGAATTTATCCCTCTCAGTGACGATATATATAATTTTTGTTTACTTATAATTAATGCACCATACGCTACATATAGCAAGCAACCGGAACCGGTTGTGTCATTTTGATATCAAGGATAACACCTTCACTTATATATATATATATGTGTGTGTGTGTAATTTTAAATTTAAAAACATAAACCATCAAACAAAGCACATAACCAGAAAACATTTCATATTTTACATATTCATAATCACACGTTAAAAAAAAAACCCCCCCCCCTTAGTAAAGTAGGGGGGTGTTTTTTTAAAAAATTTTTAAAATAGGTTCCATTTTCAAAAAAAAAAAAAAAAAAAGTATTCCTTAAACATTAAAGACATTTTACTCATCAAATGCAGAAAAAATAGTTAGTCAACTGTTTGACAATATTTCTGTATATTTTCTTTCAAAAAATTATAGAACTTTGTAATTTTGAAAAAAATTTTAATTTCCCTCCCCTCCTGTTCATGTACAGAAATTATTTCTTAAAATTTAAGTATTGCTTAGAGTAAAAGATATTTTTGGTCCACGAGATACATAACTATCCTTTATAGAAGCATAAAAAATTGGGAACCATATCGTGTAATAGTGTTTTTAAATGGTACTTTAAGGCAAATCATGTCGATATTTAACTAACACGGGAAGGGGGGGGGAGACTTTTAACTAAAAATAATTTTTATAATTTTATAGAATAATTAAAATGTTATTATTAGGCACAAAAAAAATCTAAGCTCTACTAATAATTTTAAAAGTTGTTACTAATATTTGTTGCAAAACCAATGACTCTTAAATACGGTATTTTACAATTCATCGCATAGCCTAGCATCCAGAAAACTATCTTGCATACAGCAGATAATGTTACCTTCTTTTAGCTTGGATACTTCAGCGGGTTGCGATAACCGCCTCTCGAGACAATTTTCTCCGCTTCCACTGCCTTCGGGTAAAGACTCTTGACTTCCCGCCACTTTCTCCAACGCCAAAGCAGCATAGTGCATTTGGCATTCTAAGCCGTAGCGAGTGGCGTAGTAGGATAAGGGCATGCTTCTATTAACAGGCCTCATAATCACAGCACCAGAAGCAGCCGAGATGGGCCTTTTATTTCCAACATAGTAAGTCACCAAATCAGGAACTGTATCGAAACAGTCATCTTCAAACTGGTATTGAATTCTTTCATAGACTGTGAAGGGCTGGAAAACGACCTGAAACGACGCAATCGTTAAAAATATTATATGAGAATTTGGTATATTCTGAAAAATTTGAGCATTCAAAAGCGAAAAAAAATCTGATTTAAAAGGAATTATCGAACGAATTGTTTGACCTTTCAAAAAATTTAAGATTTTACAGTGAAATAAGAAGTATAATTTTAAGAAAATAGAAGGAAAGTAACATAATGCTGCTCATGACAATACCAAAATTGCTTAATTCAATTTCCTTTCAGTATCAGAGGACACCCATGACAAATTTATTTTGTTAACAATAAAATCATGAAAACAAATTAGTTGAAACTAAGGTTTTCAAAGTCACTATTAATTTATGGCAGAATTGCATCCACCTCCTTCAAATTTCTTCAAATTCTTTGTTTTATTCATATTTATTACACCAAAAATATGTCAATTAAGCCTTTCTGTGTTATACCACATATTCAACAGTTGTTCTAATATCCGATTTTAATTTTACAGCAATTAAGAACAAAACCGATTCTAAATCTTCATTGAGCAAGTGATTTCTATTTTTCCAATTCGTTTATATCCAAAACTATAAAAATTAGTTCATATTATACAGAGTTAAGAACCATGGACGTTTAAAAAAAACATTTTATAATGAATTTTTATTATATTATGGACAAATAATTGAAGTTTAAATAAATTGCCTTCAATTATTAATAAATTGTCTTAAAACTATTTCACATATTCTTATCGTTTTTCAAATCTATGATATATGTACAGATTTGAATATATTTCCGGTTAATAGGCCTACTTCTTTTTGTATAGCAGAAAAACGATACGTGAAACGGATTTTTTAAAAGAATCAAAATTAGGCAAAAAATATTACCTTATTTATCACAAAATGCAGCGACGCACTCCTCCACCGACACGTAAGGACATAATCACCAGGTCGAGATATGCAATCTCGGATGAGGAAATCTCCCTCTTCGGACATGAGCTCTTCAGCCCTGGGCCTAGGAATGGTCCCATGGTACCAGGCGTGACTCCTGAGGTCGTTGTTGTCGAGGCTTAGCTCCCATTCCAACGCCTTTTTTAATTCCTCAGGCGAGGCCTCGGTGCCGGTCAAAGGTTCCTGTAATGGGAAAAATCCAATATCAATCCCACTTATAGAATATCAAACACACAGCAAAGATTCGGCCGCAAAAATTCAGTCTTCCAATACTAAAAAACATTCACCGCAACAGTAATTTACCTCAAGATTATCCTCTTTCAAGAATAAGCCCAATCTCTCTTACATAAAACTTAATAAACCAGATAAATAAAAGTGATGTCCCAAGTGTAGGAAACAGGAAAAGCGAGTCATCAGGATTTTACGGTACATGGTATTCTCATTTTCAGGAAAAGTATAAATCACTCATTTTTATTACATTAGCAAAGTGTGATATTCTAGAAGTGAACGAGAGTACAGCCGATGGACAAAGTCATTCTAAATCACTACTAGATGGAAAATATTTTGGCTGTTACCTCACTCTCTCTTGAGAGAGAAAATAGTCTGGAATCTATATGATTCTCCTCTCTTACGTTGCCGTTCGATCAAATGAGCTGTCGAAACCGGGGCAAAACATTTTAAAAGTAAACTAATTTCATTCATATTCTGGGGGCCGCGGTAGCCTAGTAGTCAAGGTCGTGGACTAGCGGCCGGCGGTTTTCGTTCAGTCGCGGGTTCGATCCTTGGCCACCAAAGACCCGCCGTGTAGCCGGGGCTGATGCACGTTAAATCCGTTCGGGGCCCAAAGTCCTCCCGTTGACGTGGTGTGGATGTTAGGAGAGGGGGTGCCAGCTCAGGTGTCGTCCTCGTCACTTGACCGTGGTTCAAAATTACGAGGTCCGTCGCCAATAGCCCTCGTGTTGCTTCTAGTGCGACGTTAATTTAAACTAAACTAAATTCATTCATATTCTGGTTAATCATATTTTCTCAGATTGTTCTCTTTTTTTCGCAACTAACCATATACTTATGAAAAACAAATATCTTGGAGAATGAAAGGGGGGAAGGAAATCACTGATACGCTTCTTTTTTTCAACTCAACATCAATCTGCCGGGAAATAAAATCTGCGTAAACAATTTGTGCAAAGGTTGGATATAGTATATAGAAACATATTTCATATATAACTTTAAAAGTACATCAAATATTGTTAAGACTTTTTGAAATTCTCGATAAATGAATTCACTTTATTTTCGCTTGGTATCATTTGGAACTTGATAAAGAATATCAAATTTATGATGCGCGAACAATTTCGAATCTTACTTATTGCGAAATAATTTTCTATTCAAATAAAATGATTCTTGAAATAAAGCAGATCCTTAACTAGGTAAATATTTTGCGCTCTCTGCTTTTTCCCTTTCTTTGTTCGGATTCATAAAAGGCCAGTAGGTGCTCAAAACTCATGATCATGGGTTTCTACTTATATCCGAATTTCCTAAAAAGTAAAATTCCATTCTGCTATTAGAAACTTTTAGTTTCTCATTCTTGACATAAAAATAACAAGATGGGTGAAAAAATTAAAAAAAGAAGTATATTTTTGTCTGCAAATACAACACAATCTGAAAGTAAAAAACTTTGATCAGTCGAACATCAGGCCGGAAAAAATTTCAGTAACGATAGTGAAGACATACTATAATAAGCGCTCGTTTCGTGAGAAATGAGCCTTATTTCCAAAGTATTCAAAATTATTTTTTTTAATTACCAAACTAAAATACCTATGATCCTAAAAAATTTATTTGTCAACACGACTTTGTGAGATATTTAAAGCAGCCTCCCATGAATTTCAAGAGATTTTAAAAAATGTGCGCTTGAGTGCGTCGTTTTCTCATTCTAGTACAGTGAGGATTATTTTATTACAGAAAAGATTGTTTTTATAACAAAGAAATGGATTCATTCCAAAAGAAATATACTGAAACTCTCTGTATGGCAGTGAAAACAAAATAAGATACCTGAAGGTAATACGGGCAGGTAATATACCCCTTTTTGCGTTAATTTCAAAGTTGACCAACAGATGACTCTACTACTTTGAAAAGAAAGCTAACAAGAAGCCATAGTAATGCAACGAGCGGGATTTGTCGAATAACCTTTCCTGAGGATGAGGTTATTGTTTGGATGGCTTCTCGGAATAGCCGTTGTTATTTTGATCTAGTAAATTTACCAGTTTTGGAGGTGTTTAGGGAATTGAATAAACGTAATGTTAAGACAATTCCGTTTGGTTTTTAATTGCTTCTCAATAATATGTGATGAATTGCCCCAAATGGCTTAAGACGGATAGCTGTTTTTACCAGCATACAAACTTTTTGTTTTATATGTTTATTTTATTTAATATATTACACTTATTCTGATATTTCTTAATGTATATATTTTTATCATCTGATCAATATATCATGAAACAGACGGAAGATTAGTGAGAAACTGGAGACGAGAAAATAAGTTTGGTTTTTCTTTTCTTATTTACATTTGACTCATTTCAAATAGAAATAAAGTTTTGTTTATAAAAAAAAATGAAATTCTGTCTGTTTCATTGCTCCTTTTGTTGAAGTGAAGTAAAATTTGGTTGAAATCGATTTATCGAGAAAAATAGGAAAGTAGCCTTTCTAACTTCATTGGCTTTTAATTGCGAGCAAAAAGAGGTGTAGAAGAGTGAAAAAGTGAAAACCAAATTTTTTTAAAAAAATTTAACGAGGAAGACGGCACTAATAGCCACGTGTTTTTCATTGCATTACGGCCATCACCATTTCATCTTGAAATAAGAGTGGCCATATTACCCTAAGATACATTATAATAAAAGTCCTTATTTTAAAGCCATTTTCTACCTAAAAAAAGTTTAGTAAGAGAGTTTACGTCCTTTTGACATTAGACAGCCTTAGCAAAATCGGATCTACTATCTATTAAGTTCATAATTTTGGTCAGCAGGCTACTGATCCTTCAGATGTTTCTCGTAGAACAATAAACAGATTTTTTATTACTTATTTTTTTTTTCTTCCGTGGAAGAACTGTGGCATAAAAAATATATCTGTACAAAAAGTACAGTCATCAAAAAATGAGATGCCCTCAATATCTTTTGGAACTGAATTTTCATTGCAGCTGGGCAAAATTAATATCATTGTTAGTATCTCAAAGAAAACTAAATTAGGATATTAATGGACAAATTGCTTAATTAACTTGGTTAATTACCTTCAAAAAATAATTGTCTCATTGTTGATGCTTTTTTTTCATGTATCTGATATCTCATCGTGAAAAAGTACAATTTCAAATTTCATACTATACCTTTCAATTCTATTTCACTCATATATCACTATCCTTAATTCAATTCTCTACACTTCTTATCTTCATCTAACTTACCTAATCACATTTCATTTGGGTTGGAAACGAATTGTAATTTTATGCAATTCAAATTACCAAAAATCCCTCGCAGTTAATGTAGAGAAAATCGCGAATAGTCCAACGTCACAACTGTATATGTAAAAATTCTACATATTAAAAATTATTACAAAGGAATCGAATCGCGATGGTTCGAAGAAAAAAATCATTAATTCCTTAAGTTGTGAATTCGAAACTCTATTCGATAAAGAGATAGTAGAGTGTAATAATAAGGCTACTGCAGATAAATTCAACCAGTTTTCCTCAAGTGACTTGTTGCTGAAGTTATACGCTTCAGATGTCATTAATAAGTTCCTTAGTTCATTCAACCATAGTAGTTAATAGCGTAGTTTAAGAATGACATATATTAAACATCACACCGAATGCTACAAATTAGAAACTTGGTTGAACCCAGATGTTTAAAACAGATTTGGATCCACACAATAAAAGATATTGGTACACACTCCATAACGGAAGACCCGGATATACAAGAATAAACAACGCTGATAGTCTATTGTATCCTAGAAGTAAATGACGTTGCCTAACCATTAAACATTTGTTTTAATTTTCTTCATAACGTGGCTTTTAAATACGCTTAATTGTAACGCACGTCAAACGTTGAAGCTTTCAACAATGAGTGGTTAACAGTATATCGTAAAGTAGTGAAAAAGAAGACAATTTTTATAAATAATGAGAGACATCAAAGAAGCATTCATAAGAGTTAATTGGCGTTTTTTTTTTAATGTTCCAAATATAGCATTGGACTCATGTTCAGTTAGTGAGATCTTTCTTTCCTAATCTTCCAGATTTAGAAAGTTTAAATTTAGCTTTCAGTCAGTTGATAGTATTTAAGTGTGCTCGGTAACGAATTAAGGATAACCTCAGATTGCTTGGTTAAAAAAAAGATTCATAAGAATATTAAACTATGAAGAAAAATGTATTTTAATGGTTTGCATCACAAAACAGAAAAAAATGAAGAATATTTTAAAAGAAAGAAACCAATTTAAAAAATAGACGCAACATCAAAAATAATTTTTCATTAATAGAATCTGCTCCCTGTTTGGACAGTCAAAACTCACCCATCCATATAGTTAATAAAACTTAAGTGGAGCATTCCTATAAAGAATTCACAAATGATTTAATTCTTAAAAATGAATTTTCTCTTAATTTATAAGCTGTTTCTCAATAACTTTCAAACCCTACTGGAAATCTAAACCCTGAGGGGTTACAAACTCCAATATATTCTCGCATCGTTATCATATAGAGAACAGTCAATCATTAAAAAAAAAAAAAAAATTACTGATTAACGACATAATTTTTCCTTCAGTTTTTTAAAGATAACATTGCACGGAATGTAATATTTTATGAAAAAGAGCAAAACGCTAAAAATGTAAATTATTCAGTAAAAAATCAACGCAAGCATTATCATACTCTTATGCTAGTAAAAGAGAAATCGAAAACAGTTACAGATATCAATAATATCTTTAAAGAACACAGTAGAAAAAAAGTTGACCATATATGTAGTTCGAGAGAGAGAAGACAAGGGAAAATTTTATGTAATTATATGAGCATCAAGAAAAAAATATTGTGACGTCTGATTCAAAAATCAAATTCGAAGCAACAGAGAAAAAATAGATGTCAACAGTTCCGTTTGTAAAATTTCCTATTTGCTACAACCACAGATAAGAATGACATAACGCTATGTAGAGGAAAAAAATCTTTTAACAGATTTACATGTTAGAGTAAGTCATGGGGGAATTTTTTTTAATGAAATAGCGTTTTTGAAAAATAATTCTTTAAATAAGAGATTCATAAGACCAGTTCATTTTTAAACACAATATTATATATATATATATATTGAAGAAAGTATGTAAGTTGTTCTGCCCTAGTACTAGATTAAATGGAAGAAAAAAAACTTGAACTAATCATAGGTACTAAATTTACTTAAATGATTCTTTACATATACTTTACTCTCTCTCTTTCGTGTATTTGAATTCGAACTAAATAAATGGGGAACATTAAATATACAAAGGATATAAATATACTCAAAACTATACATATTAAAATATTTACAATATTATTCGAAATTAATGCTCTTGTATTTTTACATGATCTAATATACCCCCTTCCCCCTGAAAAAGAAAACGAAGAATCAATTTTGTTTTCTTTCTCATTTCCAGCAATAAGGATAAGTGAAACAAACTAGTCTGAATTTGGGCTAACGTTAAAGTAAAGTATAATAATTAAAAAATAACGGGACATTCTCTCACAGACAGCAACAGTGTTACCAGATACATAACATCTTAATAAAATTTGAATTTCTAATATGGCGTAAAATATTTTCAAGCTATTTAGTTATCAATATTTTAACTACTTATTTTCAGTAACTGTAGGATATGTCAAATGAGGAGTTTGTCGTTTTAAAAAACAATTACGCCAAAACAAAAGCACGGAAAAGTAAAATTAATGATAAAATAAATATAATTAAAAAAGTTAAAGTTATAAAATTCGATTTCTTAGAATAGACTGGTCAGGTTATAGATTAAAATTATGGTAAATTAACATTTAAACAGTCTATATGGATATCATATAAGATATCTTTAATTATTTATTAATTATTAACTTTAAATATTTACATATTTTTCAATTAAAAATTGAATGATTTTAAGCTTTGAAGACGCAGTTTACTATAAAAATAAATGAAATTACACAACCTCAAATTTGACCTTCATTAGCATTCCCCCCTCCCCTTTATATACAAGCTGATAGAGCTTTCAAACCAATTTTGCTTTCTGTCTCTCTCTCATTTTGAGAAAACTTATTTAACTTTCTACAAATTTCAATGTTAATTTTTATTTGAACAAAAATTCATTCATCAACCATACATTAAATTATGTATTTAATTCTTACGGGGCACAATATAGGACTATGTGAAAATGAACAAACTGGTTACATTTTTTAAGTCAAGAAGTCTTTTAATGTTCCGTTAAGAGAAATCAAACATTAAATTCACTGGAAAGATATAAAAATAAGAATCAATTTCTGGGTTACTTCTCACACTTCTCTCTCCATTACATATTATGATTCAAATGTTTGACAAAATCATTACTATTAAAAAAGACTATGAGTCACGAAAAAATGAATTTAATCTCAATTTCACTTATTCTAGAGCTACATAAATAAGGGCGGGATGGGATGTATTTTTAGGCTTGATTTCTAGTAATAATAAACTTGCTTCCAACATTTAAAACAAATGAAGGAAGAAAGGGAAAAAAATGTATTTTGCTCATTTGGTTTGTTATCTATACGAGTATGTGTATTTCATGTAATTCAATTTAAGAAGTTTAATTTAACATTTTGTTGTAAATCTTCAGAGGGGGAGGGGAATCAAACTAGTAGTATAAACAAACAGTAAAAATACAAAACCGAGAGCAAAACATAGTATTAAAGTAATTAAAAATGCGAATTTAAAATTTATAAATATCGAAAATATGTACTTTCTATACTGAAGTACAAAACTGATAATATGTTATTATGTACTTACATATTGTTATTACTACATACTGTTAATATGTACTTACCATACTGAACCTACCGCTCGACCTCCTACTCACCGGAACACTATATCTTTGACTGCGAAGACACGGACTGCAAAAAAAAGAAGAAGAAATTAATCCACATTTTTTTTAAATAATTCGATATAAAAACCAACGTTTTTATATGGTGGCAAAGTTTATTAAAGAAAATTATTGAAATATTAGTTAAAACTGTTGGTTATTTTTAACTTTAAAATTTACTAAAAAAGAGATATTTGTGAGCGTATTAAAAAATTCATAATACTCATAAAATCAAAACATGCATTTGAAAATTTGTAAGTCATTCTATTAAAAAAAATGGGAACCAAAATTCAGAAAAAATTATTGTGATAAGACATGGTGCCAAATATTGGAAACTTTCTTTCTTGCTCATGATTACTGTCTAAAAGTCAGCAACCCTTACTATCTCGGAGATAGTAAAGGGGAGATAGTATCTCCCCTTTGTGAGTACAATAGTTTTACGAGGCCTCATGTGGTGTGGGGAGTGCCCGGTGTTCCCAGAGGGGGAAAGAAATTTTTCCCCCAATCCTAAAAGCGCCGAGGGGAAAGAATATTTTGACTTATTAAAATTATTGAAATATTTGTTAAAACTTCTCGCAAACGTCTAAATATTGCATTGTTAGGTCAGTACGAACGATTTCCAAAATTTCAAAGCTCTAGCTTGATGGGAAGTTGGTTAAATTAACGATCGAAAATTTGATGACACACTCACACCAAGTGAAATTCAGAAAAACGTTGTAAAAAAAAAGAAACAACATAACCAAATGATAAAACAATAAAAAAAAGTTGAACATTAAAAGTAAAAATTCCCCATAATATTAGTTATAATCTTAAGTTAATAATCACAATTACAATAATAACAACAACAACAAAATTCTTGTCATAGCCATAATGTTTAGGAAAATATTCGATTTATTTTTTAAATTGTAGTATAGTTAAAAACATAATGAATTGAAAAACATTCAACCATTTACTCGAATTCGAGCTCCAAAAAAAACACATTTTACAAAACAAAATCTATAAATCTGTAAAATTCATAACATTTAAAGATTATTTTAAAAATGAGAGTTCTAAATCAATAAGGTTCAGGCATAGCTATTAATTTTTGATATTTTCTTATTTTTCGTGCATACTTACTAATGTGTACGTCCTAATACTTGGTCGTAAAAGGGAAATGAAGGGGAAATTAACAAGACAAAAAACAGTTATAGGTGTAAAAATAATTTACTTTTTTTATCACTTTAAGTATTGCTTACAAACTAGAAAATTATAAAGAATAAATAAAATCTTCGAAGCATTTTACCTGAATTTTTAATATTAACATAGTTTCTAAAAAGTTCAAAGTTTTTTTATCATAAATTTAAAAGTAGTTTATGAAATCAACAAAATTTAAAAAGCAAAAATCCCTAAATATTAGCAAAAGATTTGGGAAAAAAAAATTTCATAACTCATTTTTCAAACAAATTCAATTCATATTATACAAATTTTCAGAGTTAAATTCAATAACTACATTCCATAGAAATGAAATTGGCAAGGTAGTATATTTTTAACTCAACACAAGGTCTCCTCGATGTCCTTTTCATTCTGCAAAAAGCATACCACATCCCTCCACAATGCATATGCCAAAAATGTTGTCTGGACCTCAATCTAGTACATGACAAAGTTGGATCATCCGATAATGCCTGATGAGATGTTGGTCTGTATTGATGGTTTAGGATTTCCCAAACAACTTCGAGAGGCAACAGTTCGTCTACCTCTTTTATGCTGCTATTTGGAAACGTGAAGGCGTATGAAATAACATCTGCCGGTTATACCTGCCATCTTATCATAGCTGGTCTGCCAGATCGAGTTTGGTTAGTCACACACGCAACCGATCTCCCTAAAAAGTTTCAACAAAATTAAGGATGGTTTACAGTGCGGGCCTTCAGGGAAACGTTACCGATACAACCGCGCTGCTGATCCTGTCTTGCATCCACCGTAAAGTGGAACATCTCACAATATTCATTTTTCGAAAATCGCTCCACGACCATGAGCTTTATACAACCATGAGGAGATGCATAACTGTCTCAGGTGAACAGATGTGACGTTTCGTACGAATTTTCATTACGCACAAACTTCGCACACCAAGCATAGTGGCGTTGAGATGATGCAACACGGTTTTGCACGATCTGCATATTGTCTACGCTGTTTCTAAAGACAGTACAAGGATGCACCTTCCGAGGTGTGAACCACAGTTCTCTAGATTAAATATTACATGCAATACCACTGTACCTCTATGCGGCTTCGTTTTTCGTCCGACAGATAATCTATTCGCCTTTTGTTTAAGTTTCGCGACAACACAGTTCAGGAAATAACGAACGATGACGATCTACAACTAAATCGATGATGATTTACAACTTATAATTCACCCCCCATCCCATTTCGTACCAGTTTCGGGATAGGAACGCTAAATCCGTTTTTTTCTACCAGGTGGCGCAGTAAGCGGTTTCATCTGGTAGCGCAAAGCCACTTTTATGACTATAGCTGCAGCTAACCAGAGGTTAAGGGGAGAAGGAGAGGTTTTAGAGGGCAACACTTGTATATTTATCGAGATTTTTTTTAATTATTAAACATATAAGAATTTTCATAAGTTATAAAAAAAATTATTCACTTTTACGAGAGAGTATTTAATTTTAATTATTACTAATATTTGGATAAAATTAATTTTGCTTAATGATTGATCCAAATGTGCATAACGTTGTAAATAACAGATATTATCGAAATCTGTTCGGTTTCAAGATGGCGTAGATTGAGGTGACCCGCAGTGTATCGTAAAATTTTAATTGTTACTTCGGAGTTTCGAAAAGTTTTAATTATTGCTAAAAATAATACAGATAAAATCAATTTTTATTTATTATTCTTATCACTTATTTAGACAGTCACCATCCGGAGTTATATATTTCTCCCAGGGCTTCTTGACCTTTCAAAGTCTGTCATTGTAGAATTCAGCACATTGAAAATTCTTATTTTCTCCACACTGCTGGTTATTTTAATTTACGGTTTACTGAAGCCAAAGAAATCAACATTAATAACATTATGCACATAAAGATCAATTAATATGCAGAATAAGTTTTATCCAAATATCTCGATTATTTCTTGGTAATAATTAAAACTTTATGACACTGCTACGTAGAGGGTCAACTGAACATTAACATTATGAAGAAATTTTATGAAATACTTCGGATTAAAAACATTACAATCATTATTATTTCTAAGTACAAGATATCCAACTATGCTGAACCGATGGAAATATACGACAGACTAATATGGTAGCAAATTTTGACACATAGAATAGTGCTCATTTGTGTCGAAATCGTTGTGTAAAGTTTTTGTGTGGGTGTCAACTACTAGCGAAACTCGTTGATAAAAGAACTATGAATAAAAATAAGCCCTCAAATGGTCGAGACGGCGACAACATTGATTTGGCAATTCATTTCATTTGAGATTGCTGGCAATATTCCAAACAAACACAATTCATTGCTTATTTGCTATAATTTAAAACATCTGCATAAATAGGGTTGGAGATTCGGTTGGGGTTGGAGGATACATAGGGCGTTCCTTTAACAATGCGGAATAACCTTCATTTTCAGTTTTAAAAAAAATTTGACAGAAAATTATTATAGTTAATTAAAAGACACAATTTTCAATGAAAATGAGTGCAGCAACAATCATGTATCTATTTACTTCACAAATTAACCGTATTATTAATTAACACTTCCTCCAATTATGATAATTAAATAATTTTTCGAGCACTCAAAATATTTGCTATCTCAAAAAATATTTTGAAAGTCAATTCAGATAAAAATCTGTGAAAAGAACATAATGAAAATTGGAACTGATACAT
>BMAW01070857.1:921479-988130 GCA_019974015.1 Nephila pilipes | reverse complement strand
AATAATAATAATAATAATAATTTTAAAACTTGTAATTCAACTTTTATTATACAAAGATGGATTTAAAGATATTAATTTTTTATACGGTTACCGTTGCAAATAGTACTATACAGCTTTACACACAAAAAAATCATACAAAACCACTGCAATGCAATCGAAATTTAATAAATTTCTAACTACAGCTATAGTGGATTATATTGAGCCTCAATTAGAAGATGAGACATGTATGCAGGTACCTCATTCTTCTATGCCACGTCATGTAAGGAAAATGAGACCATACTAAGTTTAACCTTCAACAATTTCCACAAGACGGTCCATGGTCACGGACTCGCGGCCGGCGGTTTTCGTCGAATCGTGAGTTCGAAGCCCACTAAAGACCTACCATGTAACCGGAGCAGATGTACTTTAAATCTTTCGGGGCTCAAAATCCTCCTATTGGTGTGATGTTGAAGTTTGGAAAGGGAGGTGCCAGCTCAGGTAGCGTCCTCGTCATTTGACCGAGGTTTAAAGTTACGATGTCTCTCGCCAATAGCTTTCGTGTTGCTTCATTGACATTTATTCAGCCAACCAATCAATCCACAAGACGGTTTTTGAAAATATCGATATTTTTACACGAGTCTCTGCCTATTTATTCATGAACTTATATGATCATTTGATTTTGGTTTTGATTTTTATTAACATCGCATCAGAAGCAACACGAGAGCTATCGGCGACGGACCTCGTAATTTTGAACTTCGATCAAGTGACGAGGACGACACCTGAGCTGGCACCCCCCCCCTTCCTAACTTCCACACCACGCGTACGGGAGGACTTTGGGCTCCGACAGATTTAACGTGCATCAGTCCCGGCTATACGGCGGTTCTTTAGTGGCATCAAGGATCGAAGCCACGATTCAACGAAAACCAACGGCCGCGATTTTGATGCCTTAACCACTAGAATACCGCGGCCACTCTCATATTATTACGTACTCCTGCATGTCATAAGGAATTAAAAATAATCCTCGAAATTTGTATAATATATATCTCAATTTTTCTACATCCCTTTTCCTTGAAATTTAACTTAGGTAAGGCCATATGGAGATTCAATAAATACTTCTAAAATTGACATAAAAAAGAAATGTAATAAAACAGAGCCCACATTCATATCAGAATCTCAGTTGGAAGAAGCCATTCCAAGAAGGTGCAGCATCAAGTAGGCCACACACCCTGTGATGGATGAGCGGTGGCACTTTTGACGAGTGGTTGACAGCTGCAAAACGTCGCTCTGAAAGAGTCCTGTCAGATGCCTTAAAAGTAAAATGCGAACAGGAAGAAAATATATCATCAAAAGAGCTTTCGAAAGGTTACGGGCTGGCGAAAGTCAAGCACTTACAAAAAATACTTCTGAATTTAATGCTTCTATGTTCGAACAATCTACTCCCCAAATATTTTATTAAAATAAGTAGGAAGGTCAATTAAATAAAATCATTCCCGAATTGAAACAATATACAAGTTGATGAAGGATCCAATAATACATTGGCATGAATGAAGTAAGGGTACACCGCGGATTTGAGCTGTCTTTTTGAATAATTGTTTGGTTTCAATCAACGTTGCTTTAGCGTAACTAGAAGGCTACTGCCGATGGGTCTTATCATTTTGAACCCTGCTCAAGAGACAAGAATGACATCTGAAGTGGCACCTCACTTTCCCATGCGAGGTCTTTTAGAATGCTACAGCCGCCTATTTCACACGACGATATTTTAGTAAAATAAGGATTCGAAACCACGATCCCAAAGATACAGTGATCCACGCTTTTGATTAAAATTATCAATTTTTGCAAAAAAGAAATGAAAATATTTTGATTTCAATTGAAACATTTTTATTTATATTTGAGTTATCAACAAAATATAGGTAGCCTAGTGGTTGGAAGGACCACTAGGCTGGTGTTGTTTTCGTCGAGTCGTGGATTCGAGCCTTCTAAAGACTGCCGTGTAGCTGGACCTGATGCACATTAAATCTGTCGTGGCTCAAAGTCCTCCCGTTGGCATAGCGGGGGAGTTAGGAGATGGGGTGTCAGTTCAGATGGGGTCTTTATCACTTGACTGAGATTCACAATAACGAAGTCCATCGCCCCTTGTGTGGTTTTTCAGTGCAAGGTTAAACAATCACAGCACATCAACAAATATATTAATTTATAATAATTTGAAACTAAAAACTTCTCCACGTGTAACTAATGAGCATTTCATTTTCTATGAATAAGATGTGTTCATAGATAGCCCTATATATGTACGCAATCATTTTTATGTGGGTAGTCTCCCTTTACTCACCTCTCTCCCATTCAACTGGTACTTGCACAAATTGAAATTAAATTAAATACAGAATTCTGAAACTAAAATTCAAAATTATTGTATTCATTTCAAAAAAAAAAAAGAGTTAATTTTTCAGAAAATTAATTCAAATGCCTTGTATGTGGCATCACAAGCACTTAAGGTAAATTATTCCGGCCTTATTATTTCAATTATAAGCAATCGGTCAAAAATGTTCCCCCGCTCCTACAAAATATAACAATATCTATCTGTATGTACGTTCTTAACAAAATAAATCGGAGGATGTTTCAGAAGAAACTTTGCAACAAATAATACTCAAAGGTGATCCAATATTTAAATAAGAAATAGCCGCAAAATAATGTTCAATACTATTGCTGGTTGACATTTGTGAAAGAACATTCTTGTAAATATTCCGATATGTATTCTGATATGAAATGAATAACGTCATGAAATTAATATTCACAACATCTATGAAAACATGCTCGAGAATTATTTCAAAATAATTCCTCAGCTAAAAATCAAAACAGGAATGTGAATGAGTGATGGTGAATATTAATGGCGCAAAAGCCAGCAAAGGTTGAGACCAACAAAGTGAAATTGTAATCTAGACGGTTGAAAAACTGGAAAAAAAGGGGGGGATTATTGAAGAAGGGTCTGAAACAGAGAAGGATCGCTAGGATATCCCGTGGGTGAGTCACCCGTTTTTATTACAGGTAGTAAACCCCATGGGATCACTAGGATACCTCAGGAACAAGATTCCCGTCCTTACCAAAAAAATTCAACACAGGAATTCCCTTCATTCAGGAATTGCCAAAAAATAATCAAAAAAAGAAAATGCTACAAGTTAATCCAGCCTATACACAAGAAAAATTCCTGATTTTTTTTACTTTAGACGATTCTAATACATTTATTTGACCGTATGAATATTTCGCATGAGATGTTCATTACTTAAAATTTCATTAGAAATGTTCATTGAAATTTTAGCTTCTTTTGGGTCAAATATATTAGAATCATCTTAGCTTCGTAAGGCATTTATGTTATATTTAATACTTTGGTTATTTGTAACTCTTCTTCAAACGTCACACTCAACATTAATTTTAAATTTCCGGAACACATCTATCACAAAAATAAAGTCTTACATGAAAGGAAGTACCTTTATACAAGACAGACAATTAAAAATGATAAATCCAAAATGTCCAAACATCTGAGGTTCGAAGTCACCAGGTATAAAAATAAAATATTCTGTCATAATATACTTGAAGTAATATAAATATTTTGTCCATTCTCATAAAATAAAGCTCGTTATTCATTTCAAGTGGTTTCGCAAGTCAAATTACGATATTAAAAATAGTTATTAACTAAATTCCGAGGACAAGAATTAATTCAAATGCTTAAGAAAAATTAACTCTGACATTGGAAGGTGTAACAAAGCAAATAAGATTTTATACCTTGATTTACTATCACTTTCAATAGAAAAACTAAAAAATACAACTGTGATGGAAAAACTATTTTTGTACCATCAGTTTAAAATAAAAAGAAAACATATTTTTCGAAGAAATAAAAAAAAATGTATCAGATTAAATGTTTCAGCAGGACTCAACTAAGGAAGGAAAAAAAAAAACCGTTAAAGAGCAAGACTCAACTAGGACAAGATTTAATACTTATGAAGGGAATTTTTTTTAAAATCTGAATATCATATTTTTAGTTTATTAGCATACTGAGCAGAACGCATGTTATTAAACTACTAAATTCCATTACAGTAAATCTATTTTTCCCGAATTGTTTATTCACCTCACACTTCGAAGCAACAAGAGGCCCGTTAGCGACGAATTTCGAAATTTTAAACCACAATCAAGTGACGAAGACTATTTTAGAGCTGGGACCCCCTCACTCCTAATGACCGCGTGAGGACTTGGAGCCTCGACAGATTTAACATTATCATCCCTTATATACGACGATCTTTAGTGGCATTAGTACTCAACCCCACGATTCGACTAAAGCAATGGTGGCCATGAACTCGCGACCATGACCACTTGCAAGGTGTGAGCTTAAAACTGCGAATGCGATTGTTTATTAACGACGCACTGATAAGTAACACGAGGACTATTGGCGACGGACCTTATAATTTTGAGTCTTAATCAAATGACGAGGACGACACCTGAGCGGCACTTCCCTCTCTAAACTTGCCCACCACGACAACGGGAGAATTTAGCATCTCGACGAGGTTTAACTAGTGCTGTGCATCAGACTTGTGGGTTTTTAGTGGCATGAGAGCTCGAACCCAAGTCGTCCTCATGTTCGCGACCATATCCACTAGGTCACCAAGATAATTCATGGTGAGGTATCGGCTCAAATGCCAATGTCTTCTGCTGCCCACATTTGAACGCGATAGGAAACTAGAATATCTCTTTCATCCACATCTTACTGTACAGTTCCAAAAAGGGTGAAATACTTGTGTCAGTATCAAAATAATATAAATAATTTTCTTTGTCTTTATTCTTACCAAAGCGCAGTCATGTATTTTTAGTTTTAACACATGGATCAATAAGTTCCGAGACTAACCCAGAGATGGCGCTCGTAGTAAACTAGTAACCAGGTCTTTCTAGAGTACTAACCTTTGCTTGAAACGAGTCAAAATTTTAAGTCGATCGGAACAGAAACAGCTGAGTTATCGAGGTTGGGTAAAGTCGTTTTGTAGTTTGTTTAAAAAATGGAAAAAAACGAGTTTCGTGTTCAGATAAAACATTGTTTTTTAATGGGTAAAAACACCGTGCAAGCGAAACAATGGATTGAAAAATGTTACCCGGACTCTTGTCCATCAAAAGCAACGATTTGTCGGTGGTTTGCCGAGTTTAAACGTGGTCGTACCGACACAAATGACGCGGAACGCTCGGGTAGACCTGTGGAAGCCGTTACACCGGAAAATGTGAGTGAAGTGACAAAAATTATAATGAAAGAGCATAAAGTGAAGCTCCGTGAGATTGCTGAGATGACACAGATATCATATGGAAGTGTATTTACTATCCTTCATGAAAAATTGAGCATGAAAAAGGTTTTTTCCAAGTGGGTGCCGCGATTGCTTTCGATGGAACAAAAACAGCAACGAGTCGATGATTCAGAAAGCTGTTTATCGCTATTTACTCGCAACAAAAAAGATTTCTTGCGTCGTTACGTGACCATGGACGAAACATGGATACATCACTACACTCCAGAGTCGAAGCGGCAGTCATCTGAGTGGCGCACAGCTGGCGAAATCCGTCCGAAGCGTCCGAAAACGCAGCAGTCAGCTGGCAAAGTCATGGCGTCAGTTTTTTGGGATACGCATGGCGTGATTTTCATTGACTACCTCGAAAAAGGTAAATCGATCAACAGTGATTATTAGATTGACTTGCTGGTGCGTTTGAAGGAGGAAATCGCAAAAAAAACGACCGCACATGCAGAGAAAAAAAATCATTTTTCACCAAGACAATGCACCCTGCCACAAGTCGATGAAAACAATGGCAAAATTGAACGAATTGGGCTTTGATCTGCTTCCCCACCCCCCATACTCGCCAGATTTAGCCCCCAGTGACTACTGGCTCTTTGCTGATCTTAAAAAAATGCTCCAGGGAAAAAGATTTGGCTCAAATGAGGAGGTCATCGCTGAAACTGAAGCTTATTTTGAAGCGAAAGATAATTTTTTTTTATAAACATGGTATTGAAAAATTGGAAAAGCGTTGGAACGATTGTATCACCCTAAAAGGTGATTATGTTGATGAATAAAAAAAAATTTTGCAAAAAAAATGTTGTTTTCAATGTTAGTCTCGGGACTTATTGATCCATGTGTTAATCAAGTCAGTGAATGAAGGTAAAGTTTACTGGCGCAAGAGTCAGATGTGGCTATGCTGCGCCAAACAAGTTTTTACTGTGGTGGTGACAACAATGAAACAGGCCAGAATACAAAATAATTTTTTACGCCGAAATTTCATTCGACTTTCGATAACGATTAATACTTAATGAAGGCATTAAATGATGGGAAATAAATTAGAAAATAGCTTATTTTCAAATGAGTCTAACGGTCATCCATTCAATACAATGATTTCTTTTCATTACTATTGCACTGGAAACAACCCGAAGGTTATTGCCAGAAATTTCGTAATTTTAGGCCACGATTAAATGATGACCCCACTTACCTGACTTCCAAACCATGCCAACGTAAGAACTATCAGCCCCGACAGATTAACAGATGGCATCGATATACTTTACTTAAATTCACTTGCTTGATTCTGAACTTAAAACTTAACTCATAACTTTTCTAAAACTCGGTTGATTTTAAAACACACACAGTGGTACAACTATTAATAGCATACGACAGCTACAAATAATAATGTCATATACCACTTGTGGTACAAGGCATATCACCTGTACACCTTTAACAAAGGGTGAATCCATAGAACACTCGCTATTAAACACGCAAAATAGCCACGTGACACAACGGTCTCGGGAAGGACGAAAACATTCCGTTACCCCTTGGTTATCAGTCCAATGCCAATGAAGCTACTCCGGCTCTGTTCAACATAATGAAATAGTTATTTTAGATAATTGATGCGAATGGGGGGGGGATTTCCTGACTAATAATTTACCTAAGAAATATCAAAAGATGAAATAGGAGTTAAAAATTTTAAGATTAAAAACAGCTGAGAAATTTTATCCAATATTTTTCTAAATTTCAAGATAAAAAAATTGTGTATTATGATTTAATTTTTTACATTGAATAGCAAACAACGTGCGGTGGTTGCTTTAAACTTAGAAAAAAAATTCGTTTCAATTTTGGATTTAATAGAATTAAAATACTTTTCCCACACTTTAAATGTAAAAATTACGCATCAGATTCGTAAAAAGCGGATATATATTTATAGTTTATTATTATAACATATATATATATTTAAATAATTTTAAAAATGATAAATAACAAGCTTAAAAATAAAATTAGTAAAATCTTCAAAAAATAAATAATTTGCAGAATTTTGAACCTTTTACTAGGAATAGAATGAAGTGTTTCCCCCAATCCTAAAATGACGACAATATTCGATTTTACAAAACACACAAAATATTTTTTTCTGAAACTAATGCATGTATTGATTGTTTATAATGTCGCATTTCACTGTTGGTGATAGACCTCGTCATTTTGAACTATGGACCAGTGACGAGAACGAACACTTGATTGTTTATTATTTATTAACGTCGCTCTTAGAAGTAACGTGCTGTGGAAATTATTTTGGCGAAGGATAATTGGTAACCCTCTTTCACAACGTGTGAACTAGGAATCCCTACAAATGTAACGTGCATCAACCCCGCTGCTGCAAGTCCAAGTAGAATCAGGACGGACCAAAAACTCGACTCAAACAACGCCAGCAGTAAGCTCACAATCACGACTACCATGACTGCCTAAAATTAGTGCAATAAAATTATGTGAGCAAATCAGCATATCAAATATTTAAGTTATTAATGGCAGTGAAAATAAGAGTTATGTTTCATATCCAATTACTATTTTGATCCTGCAAATAATAATTACAATATTTTTTATTGCAATTCTAAGATCAATCATGTTTTAAATGTTTAAAAATCGTGCGTTTCTTTTACCGCAGAAATATTAGCCGAGTAAAATAAAATAGACTTTGAAATAAACTGGTTTCTTTTTTTGTTGTTAATTCATTCTAAAATTTTGTTTTTGATGGTTAAAAACTTTTCCTAGAATTTTATTTCTTCTCTCACACCCAGTATAATGAATGCAATATCTATTTTTCTTACTAACTAGTGAACGAATGAATCAATTCCAATCGCTAACGAAAATTTCATGTAGGTGTTGGCAACAGAGAGAGATTTAAATTCAAAGCCGTGGGCGACGACGCGCAGAAAGGGTAATATTATACTATTTCTTCCTCAAAGAATAGATCAGATTTCTTTTTTCGATTCTCGGGAGAAAAATCCAGCTTCTTTTGACACTCCCAAGATAAGCATCATCGAAGTTTTTGAGTCACTTAAAAGAGAGGGAAAAGAGAGAAGCTTCCACGAGGCGCCACCTCACCCCTTTCTCCAAAAGAAACTTGACCAGCTCCGTTCAGTTTTTCATTAGCATTCTTCGCTGGGTCAGTCCGTGACGGACGGCGGAATGAATTGTGAGAAGCACTGCGGAGAGAATGGAAGAATGGGGGTCAAAGGTTACGGAGAAACACCCTCACGAAAACAAGTCGCTCGGCTCCGATTCTCCAGGTTGGCTGCTTGAAATAGAAAGATCGACATCGCTCGTTCACTTTCTATTCGGTGAATTAAACAACAAAAATAGGGTGTCCCCCCCCCCAAGGAAGGAAAAGTGATTTTTAAGCTTTCTGTGTGATTTGTTTAAGTTGAATTCTTACTAAACTAAGAACACAAGTACTGCTGGCAGCTAACAATTTTCATGATCAGATACTGTTTTAAAATGTCACCAGTTCCCCCATATTTGTGAACGAAAAGCTGAACAATATTTGAATGTGTCTAAGAAAAACTTTCATTTTTACGACTTTTATTGGGGTTCTTTTGTTACAATGTGTATACTTTGTTCATCCATCCTGTGATTGGTTTTTCGGTAACTTAAGCAATCCCTTTCATAAAAGACTAAGAATAACAAGATTCAACTCTACAAGATTCAACTTATGTATTCCCACAAGTATGCAGTAAATATTCTGTTCATATTAAAAAAAAAAAAAAAAAAAAAACAGTGCGAAAGAAAGAGCAAGAGTCGGCCTGACGACTGACAATTCTAAGAACATCAGTTTATAGGAGAGACGAACCTCGCCATTTTGAAACTATGGTTTTCTGATAACATGTGAACTAATAACTCATTTTCCTAATTCTTTTATCTCGCCATGTTAGGAATTACAGGTTGTGTTGGGTTTAACGATATATGTAGTCCCAGTAATTCTATATATCATTCTATGATAGAATCGAATGTCGAATCGATAATTTTATGGTCTTTTAATTTAATATATCATTTAATTAATTTAATATATCATTCGCACCGCGATAATTCAGTGTTCGAAATAAGAATATTTTTTGAAATATTTCATAAGTGTATCAATATTTCGTTTTTACTCATTTTATGTGAATTCTTTCTCCGACAATAATAATGTCCTAAAATTTCAAAAAGGGCCGTACGATTGCTAACGACTCATGGCTTTATCAGAGGAGAGAGAAAAGTCCATTCTTTGACGAGGAAAGTAATGTTTTCAACTTACCTTTGATTTCTAAAGAGCTTAGCATGATGAAAAAAGTAGAACTCCGTCGATCTATTTATTTTTATTTATGCTGCAACCACTCATTAGAAAATAATTTAAATATTTTTCGTAATTAGTAACCAGACATACTTATTTTCCAAGAGCAAAAACACTATCACATAAATAAAACTTTATTTTGTCAAGTATCGTTTGTAACGAGTTCTCACACGAAATTCCCTAATCACTGGAGCAGCTTGACTGCGGTCATGAGAGCCTCGTCTTGTGAAAGAACCGTGATAACTGTAAATGAGCCTTACTGCAGAGGAATAAATGTAGTGAATAGGATGGAGGCGCAACAGTATAAAGGTAGGCGACAATCGGATCCCGTTATTTGAAGTCGGTTTGAATTGGTTTTGATTCACAGTTTATTAACGTTGCACTTCAAAGCAACACGAGGGCTGTTGGCGACGGACCTCAGAATTCTGACAACACTTGAGCAGGCCCTCTACAAACTTCGACACCACGCAAGCGGGAAGAGTTCGAGCCCCGACAAAGTTATCCAGCCCCGCTACACGGCTAGTCTTTAATGGTATCATGGCGCCAACCCACGACGAAAACCGCGACCACTCGGCTACCGCAGCTTTTCTATAGAATCCACTTATTTGAAGTCTACTCTTAGAGTCTGCAATAGAGAGACAGTTTCTACTATAATATTGGAGTTTGCGACCTCTACATAATAATATTGAGTTAAGCAGAGTTAGATAACATTTCACATATATTTAAGTTATTTTAATACCGATTTTTTGAAAACTAAAGTATAAAACTGGCTAAACATTTTGGTTGATCTTTATTGAGTAATTGTGTCCAAAACACCTTACGATGCTATTTCGTCGGTTAATTCCAGATCCTATTAAGGCATGACTTTTTTTTCCAAATTATGTGCCCTGTCTTTTTCTCATTAAGAATGAACTTGGTGACATGTAATCTAAAAAATTTGTAGTGAATGGACAGTATCACCAAAAATCATAAAGGAAATGTATCCCGAAAGCTTACATTATAAATAATGGCATTTTTCATTGCATAAATAATGATAATAAACGTGTTGAAAATTAACAATCCAAACAATAAAAATTTAACTCTTGTCACTTTTTAAAAGATTAGTTTTTCTCTCCCATAATGCAGAACTGCAACTAGCAGTAAATATTTCAAACGGTACGATGGCATTAAACTCGTATTCCCACATTTTTCCCAATTAAAAATGTATATAGATTATAACGTAGGATATTAAAATCGTATAAAACCATTATCACTTCTCAACGAAACAATTTTTCAAAAAAATAACTCAATATGTAGAGAAAATATAATTTTCTACATATATATAATACAATATATTAACATAAAATTACAGACACATTATCAAAGTTATACCAAAATAGTAGAGTTTTCTGAAATCAATGGCTTAGAATATTCACCAAAACAAAAGAAAACTATTATTCTAACTCGCATGCTAATCTAAAATCGCAAGTTTTTTTATTCCTCATTTTTAGCGGTTGATATGCATGTTTATTGCAAACAATCTACCCGATAAAGATAAGAAATGATAGATAAGTAGTTTCAGTCCCCTAAAGAATACTCAAGTGGATAATAAAAGGTGAAGAAGGAAATAAAAAAATTAAAGCCCTATTAACAGAAGTGTTTTCTTTATCTTATCAGAACAGCTCCCGATGAAGCCAAAAAATGTTTCAATACAGAAAATGCTTTGTAGAGAAAAATATAAAAACACGCTTCACAAATTTCTCAACGCTTGTTTATAATAAAAATTCATTTCAATCGCGTACACCTACGATCTGCCGAATTATAATGATAAACTTGAGTGATTTTTAAAGGAAATATGTCATCAAAGATATATTTCGGAGGTACACGAATGTTACATGTTTTAAAAAGAGAAAAAGTTCGCGCATTTGTTCGATAATAAATTTAAAGTTTACGGAAACAAATAGAAATCAAGACATTTTACAATTTTTTTAGCTTTGCATTACATGATAACAATGAATTCATCTTGTATGTAAATCAACTATCAACGAAAGATTGAAATATAATTTCGTCATTTTAAATAAATAGATTCCTAATCAGACATTATGTCAACTAGAACTTTCTATATTATTAACCTTTCCCTTCTCTCAAAATTGATATAAAGTTAATATAATTATTCTTTATAAAAATTATTATGTATGTCTCTTTCGTAAGAATATATGCAAATTCATTCGTTCTTTTATTTTAAAAAAATACCATAAAAACCTTGAAAAGTCAAGATTGTTAAGAGTTTGGTTGATATACAAAATAGCAATTCAATATAAAATAATCTGTTATAATTAACAAAAAGTTAGCAATGTTTGGGAGAACATTTATATTTACTTATTTCCTTTTATTATAAATAAATATTTCATGAGGTACTTGTACTTGATATTTTTTAAGAATATCGTATTTTCAAGTTTGAATACTTGAGACTCTTAAATTTTCCTGGAATTTCAATTTACGTTAATTTATATTTTTTTTAAAGGTCATTACAAAAAAGCTTGATTATAGCAAAAAAAATGTATTTGAATATTTTCTTTTGAAAAACGACCAACAATTTCGTTTCTTGTGAAATCTGCAACTCTGTATGTGTTTAATGCAATATATATATATATATATATATATAAAATTCCTTACAATTTACAAAGACTACCTACATATGAATTTTGTCAGATTATTGAAGAAATATGAGCATATTTTAATAGGGAAAAAAATTTAATTACATCACCAAATTAATAACTGTGATAGTATAATTGAAGCAAGACAGGAAAATAAGCAAAAAGATAAACCACAAAATATACAAAAGTAAAAATTTAATCACGGAAAAAAATTTCTTAAAACAAAAGGGAGAAATAAACCATAAAAGAGAATTGACTGTAACATTTGTAAATCCTAAATCTGGCGTTTGACAGATTGGCAGGTTTTAACTAGCTATACAAGCCCAACATTCAACTACAGAAATATGTGTGTGTGTTTTAAGAAACACGAGAACTACTGTCAACACATTTCAAAATCTAGAACCACGAAAGTGTCAAGATAAACAAGTTGGTTCCTCTATCTCCAAAATTCCACATCACGTTCGGACTTCAGTAGCCCTCATTGTGAAATATTGTTATTCTACAAAGATAATCTCCTCACTCGCCAAAAAAGCGTGGAACATTCCTTCAGGTCTTCTGATTGCCTCGTAATTTTAAGCCACGTTGAGTTGACAAGATCGACACCTGTACTAGTAACTCACTCCTCATTCAAGCCAGCAACCGCCCGGTCTCCGAGCTCCGACGTATTTCACATGCAACGGCTTTTTAATGAATTGGGACACAAATGTAAAGGTCTACTGAAATATCGTCGTCTAAGAGCTCGGCGCCATGATTGGTCGAATACAGCGACCAGTTATTATTGTGTGTAATCTTGATGGAAACAGAATTCCATCAAGATTATTTGGTAATTTCTCCAGAAATTCGATTATTTGGTAAAAACGGAATTTTTTTTAAACCTACGGCACGATTTAAACATCGCCAGCTGCAGTCATTCGGTTACCACAATTCCAAGATATCTCATGGCTATAAATAAGAGTCATACTGATAATTAAAGAAAGGTATGCGAATCCCATACAAATGCATCAAATAAATAAGGAACTTGACGGTAAAGATACTGAAAAATAAAAAAAAAAAAGAAACGAAAAATAGTCGCATCTGACTTTCAACTTCTCATCAAACAGAGCAGGTACAAACGTTAATGAAGTATGTAATTTGTACCACACATGTCACCTATCACGAGAAAAAGTTACGACGATGGAAAAAGAGGAGGAGGGGGGAGATATACATCACTCACATTCCTAAATTAGCCATTTCGTTTAAAACAAACTCTCGGTCACATAAATCTAATGCGCCCTTTCTGGCAGAATGACATCTTTGTGATAGAAAAAGCTAAAAATAAACTGGCAGAAGCAGGGGTTGCAAGGTTCATAAATTTAGCAAAGGGTGTACATCAATAGCGTACGAAACATCTCTTTCCTTTGAAATATGTGTACAGCTGGATTGCGCGATGAAAGATAAGTTTTAAGTAAAGAGTTTTCTTCAATTAAGTGGATAGAGTTTTAGAGAAACCTTACTTTTAACATGAAAAATTAGGTAGTCAAATGCACTTCCTCGTCATTAATCATTGTCTTATTCTAAAATACACTAACCTTCGTGAAGGAAGGGAAGGTTCAATATTTCCATTACAACATATAAATTCGCGTACAAGTCAGAATAATATACATTTAGGCTCTTATGCATATAACTCTGGACACGGTTTTAGGCTGACAACTGAAGTTTATTGCAATTTTTTTTTTTTTACTGTTGAAACTAACTCGTCATTTACCACCGTTTCGGTATGGGGGATTTGAAAAATTGATTTCAACCCGCTTAACAAACAATATCACACCTTTATATACTTACGGGGACGATCAAAAAAAGTACCTGTGTTAGGAATGGGAAATTGAATTATTGATTGTTTTTTTCTTCTTTATTCTAAGAAGTGTATAACACCCTATGTGTTCATACCCAAAAATCGTTGCCACCACTTTTTTAACCGAAAACAGTCTTTGCCTTCGTTGGAGCAGATTCACTAAAATCAACCCACTGGTTTGAACGTTGCTTGGTTTCGGAGGTACAACGATGAATTCAGGTCTCAACGACGGTGACAACTCGAAGCGGCTGCAATAAAAACTAACCTATGAATCAGTGACAAAATTGTTTTGGCACCATTTAACATATGGCAGAACAAAATGTTAACACCAACTTGCTTCTGCAACACCATAAGTCAAAAAAATCAGATACTCACTTTCGTCGTATTTAAGTATCGTTAACTGTCGTTTCCGAGAAACTGAACTGATGTAACTGAAATTGTTGAAAGTGATTTCAATCAGACTGAAATAAAATATCAGACTATTTATGTATTCGCAGCATTGATGAAAATATCTGTTAATGCTAATGCTAACCAATTTATTGTTCAGGGAATGTCATTAACTCCAGATTAAGAGTGAAATAAAAAGCGCTCTATCGCATACATCTTTATTGAACAACCTTACGTACACTATCTACAAATTTTTTTTATCTTACTTGTAACAAAGTTAATAGCGCCATCTATAGGCGTAAACATTCTTACCACATTAATTATTCATAGTAACCTGTGGGTCGTAACATACTCTGACCCATGACAACGTCATTAATCGAATTACAAATACAAGTAAGCACAGTACTAAAAAATAAAACATATTAAATTATAGCACACAAATTTTCATATATCAGGGAAATATTAAACGAAAAATAAATGGAATAAAAAATAAATGAATCGTTCACAAAAATTCTGACCAATTTATGGATTGGTCTCTTCGTTTCACTAAAGACAGTTATTGCTGGCACATCCCATCATTTTAGGTACTAAGAAACTCTTCAGTTTCCGTAGTTTCGTAGAAGCAATGGATATTCTTATGCAGGCATGAACTGAAGATGCAAAAGCAGACACTTTAACTTGATAAATCCTCACTCAAGTGAGTATACTTAGTATCACTCTGGTTCAGTAAAACTTCCTCTTTTCTCTCATGGATCCACGTCCTAAAACAGTCATTCTGGATGGTGTAGATATCTACAAATGCTGCAAAAAACTAACTTTAAGATCCGACAGCTTGACCACAAAATTGTAATGAGCCTGTTCATCAAGTGAAATGTTAATTTTAACCTTCAAGCAAGGCTTCTTCCAAGCGTATACAATTTGATTATTCCATCTTTGGGAACCATTTCCTGATTCCGAGTTACGAACACGATCAATTTCTTCCGGTAAAAGCTTATATGTATGCAAATATTGTGTATTTTAAAGTTTTTCTTCCTTTAATTATAGTCTCAAGCGACTCTTTAAATTTAATTGTATCTGAGAATGGAGTTAAAATATCCTCTCCTACAGCAATGCTAATATAAACTTCAAACACCATGCGACAACTCTCTGCAAATGACTCCAAACTGAAAAGTTATTACAAAACTGTTCATCTAACTCCAACTGAGTTACCAAACTTTTAAATGGATCCTTCCTCTGCTCCCTTTGTATTTCTACTCTACCCATCTCTTGCAACCCTTTGACCAACTATTTAGACAACTTCTGACTTCCCTTTATCCAATGTAATGCAATAAAGAAATCGCTCCACAAAATATTAATTTTTAGATTTCAACCTTGAAAATATTCTTAAGATCGTTCCAAACTCTAACACCTATCACCTTAGCTACCAACTCCAACAGCGGTAGGATTAATTTCTTTAACGTCAATTCTCTGCTCTGCAACATTACAAAAAATGCTCTATAATTATCATCAATTAAACAGAATTTAAAGTAAACCACTGCTCCGCAAGCTCTTAGTAAAGCGTCACAAAAAACATGTACTACTTTTCGATTTTCAAACTTTAAAAAACAATCCCTCGTAATATTAACGTCACTTATTTTTTCATTAGCATTACACCACTTAACACAATCTTTTTTAGAAAAACCTTTTTTTTTAAGTCATCAAACCACCTTTTAGTTAAAAAAAAAATAACTGATTCCTAATTCCTCATAACTAAACTTCCTCACTTACTCCGTTTCATATCTACCATTCACCAATTTTAAATTTTTCTCAATTTGATCTATTAAGGATTCATCATCTACATTTAACTCTCCTTTACCTTTAATTCCTAAATACTCGAGCTCGCTCACATCTGAAGCAGCTATATAAAAAATTCGTTGATACTGTATTTTTAATTCTAGACTTCCAATTCCTCTTGACTTCCTTGTAAGACAAAACCGAATATCGTTGGCACACAAGTAATTCCTTGATCAATTCTTTCGAAAGAAATTACTTCAATAATCTGCCAGAAAACATCTGCGCTTAATAATATTTCAATATTTATATCACTTTTGCAACAATCGGCATAATCCAATCCGCGAGATCGCATAATATCTTGCACTTCAACATTTGGAACAGAAATAGACGCAGCAGTAATAATATCTGTTACTAATACTTCAATCTGAATAAATTGTGATAAGGGTTATACCTATTAGTTAATTTTAATTCTACTAAGGTGTATGATTTCTCAATGGCTTTGTTGAGCCAAAGGAAAAGGATGATAATCTTACTTCCCTAAATAGTTATAATTTTAGGCAGTTTGCTAGGGATTTCGTACACCAACTTCATTCTGAGCCATTGTCACATAAAATTCTCACTGGTTTAGTTTTCTTTTATCATCTATTCGGCCAGCAGATGCACTGCACATTAGCAATAAAACAGCAGGCATCTGAGACCGTGAGACTGAGGACAAAGAAATTGAATTAATGAGGGGTCGTTCCGAAGAGACGACGTTCTCAATGAAAGGGGAACTTTTTCAATACACAGGTTAATTTTTTCTATCTATTATCTTGGAAAATGAATTTATTGATGATGAGGTTTCCACAAAAACAATTTCGTGATTTGCACCACTTTACGCTGCACTTAACGGAAAAACACTTGAAACAAAGATTATTCTTTTTAACTATTTCGACACGTTCCTTTACAGACATTTTTTTTAAAATTATGAGATGCGAATGAATTTCATTATTTTTACAAACAATACATCTATGAGTTTTCACTCCAGAGACATAAAAATTTGAAACATTTCTATTATTATAACTGCGATATTTATTCACATAATTTCCCTCGCTTCTCTTATTGTCGGTGCCTGAAAATGATTTCGCAAAAAAAGATTCTGTTTTTTATTAACTTTTGAAGATAAATAAATATCACACTCACGTCCCAAAATTTGGGGTTCAAACTAAATTTCTCCTTGTTTTACTGCTATGTGAGACTTTAATTCGCGATATAATACACTTAAATTCTTATCTGAAACTATAAGAGCACATTATGATTTTAAATCATTCACTTTCCTCACTGACTATAGTAGTCAAAATTTGCACTTAACTTTGACGCGAATCGCAAATAATTCTCAGAAGGCAATTTTTGCGCCGAACAAAAATAATTTAGACATTCTTGAGGAGTTGGTTGGAATTCTTTCAAAATAATACATTTCATTTTATTATAATCATTCATATCCTCTTCACTCACATATACCAATAAATTATTAACCCTTTTACCTAAAATATTTAAGAGGATTTCGGCTTTAAACTCTTCTGGTACCTTTTTTGTCCTAAAAGCCCTTTCAATTGACTGCAAAAATTAATTGAAGAATTCTACCTTAGTGGGAACAGCAATTGCTAATGTTTAAACACTTTTAATTAAATTTTCAATATTTACACTTAAGGGTTCTGTCTCAGTATTTTGTGTCAAGGGAATCCCTTCCTAGCATTAATTAATTATAATTCTGCTTCTAATTTCTGAAAAATTGTAATCTTATTTCAGTTTCAGATTTTTCTCTCTCCTTTTTTAATTTGTTTTCTTCAAGAATGCCAATAATAATATTTTGTACGAATTTAGCATCAGTTTTAGAGCAGCATAGTTTCAGCATCAGCATAGATTTCTGAACTCTCTACTAAGCTTTTTAACTCAACTATTTTTGCTCCCCTTTGAACATCTAGCGCTAGCTCCTCTGCTACGAGTTTCACCTCGTCTTTTTTCAGTGATTTAAGACTCATTTTAACACAAAAAATAGTAACTCTTAATTTACGATATCAACACTAAAAAACAATCGATTCAAAAGAAACTACACCCTCGTCACAGAACACAGCTTTATTAAACTCAAATTATCAATCACAGAACACAACACTGTTAAACTCAGATTACGAATTACAAAACACAACTCTATTTAACTCAAATTATCTAACACAGAATATGACACTATTAAGCTCAAATCACAGAACACGACATTATTAAATTCACGATATCAAATCTCACAGAGCACACCACTATTAACTCAAATTATCAATTATAGAACACAACACTATTAACTCAAATTATGTACCACATTAAATAAAATCATTTGACTCAACTTATCAAATAACACCTATAAAACAACAAAAATCACAAAACGATTCAGTAATACGAAATTCTCTCAAAATTTATACTTGCCACAAGTCCAACACCACCGGAATGCCTTTCCCACGCAAACAACAAGGGTTAGCAAAGCACAGTTAACACTAACACAATCCACCTCACCCCATAACTAATTTTTTCTCAAATGTGGGAATTTTATGTCACTTCTGACACTAAACTAACGCCAATCTTTTTTTTTTTTTTTTTTTTAAGGGGAATGACATTAACTCCAGATTATGAGAGAAATTAAGACCGCTCTATCGCATACAACAGCTTTATTGAATAACCCTATGTACACTGCTTACAAAATTTCTCATTTTACTTGTAACAAAGTTAACAGCACCATTTAAAGGCGTAAACATTCTTATCACGTTGATTATTCACAATACCTAGTGGGTCGTAACACTATGGGGGTCGTAACGATATCTGAAAGGCTTCTGAAAGAATGGATTATTGAAGTACGAACAACATACGAATAAGAAAATAACTATAAATTCATTATAAAATTCAAGAATACATCTCGTTGATACTTTCCAATGAATATATTAGACAGTCAAAATAATGCAAAATCAGTTTCAGAAAAAGACTCACGCCCTTCTCTTGGGTTGAAAAAAAATAAATAAAACATGAATTTATGCATCATTTGAACGAATGCTCTGGCATACAAACTCACGCCCCCTCAAAAAAAAAGTTTCATGAATCCACCAACGAGTCACTAGGTCAATGAGTAGCGACAACTATTATTTCGGGGAACTTAACCCTCACGGGCTTCTATCCCCTGTGAAATGGCTTAAAAATGATTGGTGAACTGAACCTTGGTTTTTCACTTGCCCAGAAGTTAATGAATTATTATGGAAGTTATTTTTTAAAAATTGCAATAGTTTGATGAAAAAAGAGTATTATAGGGAATTTAAAAAGTTTAAAAAGTTATTGCAGAAAGTAAAGTTATCACAAAGTAAAAATATAATGGATGATCAAATTTAATTGCAGAATGGAGAATTAATTGTAATATTGCAGCAGAAGTCTATTGAATTCCTGCTTGCTTGCTCGGTCTGGTCGCAGTAAGAGCGTGGGTTGTGATTGGTCGGTGGCGCGGTGAGCTGTTTGAGTATATAAGTGTGTGTGGGTAGGGGTGGATGGCGGATGCTAATGATGCTAGTTTTGGTTTTTAAGATCGCGGGAGTTGGGTGATTTAGTATTGGATTTTAGAAAGTTTAAATTATTGTATAATTTTAAATTATAGGATTAAGATTTCTCTGGGTCTATGAAGTTGAGGGTTATTTCTTATTGGGGTGTATTTTTCTATTTCTTGTATGGTTTTATTATTTGAAGTATCGATTTTTTGGAAGAAGTTTGCAGAAAGTTTTTTGATAAAATTTTTTAGTGTGGGGAGTTTAAGTGAAAATCTAATATCTGTATTTCTCATGTACCATTGGGCTTTAGCTATTGTTCTAATTGTGGAGTTTTGCGATTTTTCTAATAAGTCAAAAGTAGTGTTAGCACAGTGTGACCAGACCGGGCTAGCATAGGTCAGAATAGGTCTTAGAATCAGGGTGTAGATAAGCATTTTATTACGTCTGCTTAAAGCAGATTTACGCGAGATAAGGGGAAAAATTTTATTAACTGCAGATCTGTACTGCTTTTTAATTCGTATTACATGTTGTTTGAAAGTGAGTTTTTTATCCAACGTTACACCAAGATATTTGGTGTCTAGAGACCAGGGTATATTTTTGTTTTCCAGAAAGATGTCTGGTTCGTTTTTTCTGTATCCTCGTGAAAAGAAGACGGCCTCTGTTTTGGAAACATTCAGGGCAATTTTCCAAGTAGAGTACCATGCTTCTAGTATCTGTAAGTGTTCGTTTAGTCCCAGGATCGAATCAGCCTCGGTATGGTGGTAACACTTTTAATGATAACAAAAAATTTTATCCTCAGCTCAAAAGTATTTGGATAGTAGCAAAGTCCGTATCTTTAGAAAGAAATTTTGTTTTAAATGATGGTTATCTTTGTAACATTTCTGTTTTCAAAGCATTAAGAGAATACCAATGACTTTCAATGAGAATCTTTTTTAAATGTAGATGTTTGTCTCTGTTCTTGGAATGAAATAAGAAATTCTAACAGAATTAATTTAATAAATTGATTTATCCATAGAAATTATTTTCAGTGCTACAAAAAGGAAGTTATAATCCTTTTTTTTTTCTCACATAATTTTTTAGAACTTTAAAATGAAGTTGTCTTTTCTGGTAACTATAGCTTTTTTTTGGTTATGATTTTTTTCCTTATTTAATTACGATGAGGATGTACATTCTATTTTATATAATTATAATACCATTATGTCATCCATCGCCAAAAGAAACATTTTTGGCATTCATCGATTATTCTTACTTGTAAATACATTTTTATTAATGTATATTCTTACATACAAACTTACCAATTTGTGAACTATTCTTATGAAAAAAGAAGCTTCTCGATTAAATTAAAATTAGTCTACGTTTCTCTCTTATCTAGAAGAAAAACTGGTACAAAGCAAATGATGAATGCTTAAGAAAAATCACTCATTAACTCTGTAAAATTTTCTTCGTGTAAATGTTAATGAAACTCACAATATTCGTTAACATTTACATGCAGAAAAATATAACACTGTTGTAAAAGATCTTTAGCTTTTTCTTAATACATTTCGTTACCAATGAATACTATTCGATTTAATAGCTACTTTCCAATAAAATATAGAATAACATGATACTAATAGAGTGTTACGTACTATATGCTCTATTAATAAGTGCACTCGACTATATGCTCTATTAATAAATGCACTCGACTATATGCTCTATTATACTAATAGAGTATTACAATTTGTAGTAAATGTTACAACAGCGACAAAAAAATGAGTATTACCAAACTTTACAGTCATTAAAAATAAGTCGACACTAAAAGCAGCAAAAATAGATTCTTATTGAGTGAGTGACGATGAAGTTGAATGGAACAAGAGCCAGACATGACCATGCTGCGCCACACATGGTGAAATTGTGATCCAGACATTCGAAAAAAAAAGTTGACAAGAAGGAAGGTCGAAAGCAGAGAACGATCGCTATGGTATCCCAGGGATGCGTCACCTGTGTTTACCAAAGGCAGCTAACCCCGTGGGAAAGAAAAAGATCACCTAGATGCCTCGAAAGTCATGATTCCTGTACCTACCTAAAGATGATTAAGTTCCCTTAACGAAGATTTTTATTGAGATGTAAAACCTAACACATCCACGAGGGAAAACTCTATCTCTTTACTCAAATCGTTAAAATACTTTGAAATTTAAAAAATCTATGGTCTATATCTGCTTAATAAATGTTTGAATACATCTGAAATAATTAGATAAAATATAATGAAAAGACGGGGACTTTTTGAATTAACGTATTGTTATTGTCTATTAATGTCGCACAGAGAAGTAATACGAAGGTTACTGGCGACGGACCACGTCATTTTGAACCTTGATCAAGTGACAAAGACGACACCTGAACTAACATCACCCTCTTTAAATTTCCATACCATGCCAACGGGAGGACTTCAGACCCCCAACAGATTCAATGTGAATCAATGAATTAACGTACAACTGCATAATAGGCTACTTGCGACAGACTGATGATGACGACACTCGAGTTTGCAATTCTTTTTCCTGATTTCTACAACATACGATCTGAGGAGTTTCGCCCACATGTCAGATGATTTTTTTAACCTCTTAAATCATTATATCCTATGAAATATGATGTGATTGTGGAGCCAAGAGTCAGATATAGCTATGCTACACTAAACAAGGCGTAGTTGGGATCCAAACGATTTAGAAAAAGGAGGAAAGTTAAAAATTCGTTGTCAAGGAGGGTCGAATATAGAAAAGAATCGCTAAGGTATCCCGGGGAGCGTCACCCGAGTGTATCAAAGACTCCATGGGAAAGAAAAAAGATAACTAAGATGTCTCGGTGTCCTGATTCCTGTACCCTACCTAAAGAAGATAAGCCTCTGAGGACTATGAAGATGATAGTTTGTTTCAAAGGTAACTGACCAATTAATTCCGATAGTTATCAGTAAAATCGATATTCAAACACACAGCTGAACGGGGGGGGAGCCATAAATTTTCATCCATCCCTAAATTTGTTAAAATACTTTACAATACTAAAAAATCTGAAGTCTATGTCTAACAGACCCGTTCATCTACAGCTGAAATAGTCACAAACCAATATTAAATATAGTGACAAGGGGAATCCGTTAAATTAACGTTTGACCAGAATGTTCAATCTTCTAGCAAAGGAATGATAATGAAAACAACACACACAGGAGAATTGCAATTCTTATTCCAGATTTCCATATAATGCTATAAGAATTTTGCCCACACGTCAAGTGATCATTTCAACTTTTTAGGAAAACCTACCTCCCGAGTTCATGAATAAGGAAGGTTGATTTCAGAGGTAATAGCGCCAATCAATATCGATGGTCTTCAGTAAAATTGAAATCTAAGCCCGTAAATATCAATCCGGCTATTGGAGTTTCCGAAGCGACTAGAAATTTTTCACGCCATTTTTACGAAACCTGTAAACCATCTTGAATCTTCAGAACAAACAATTTTATAACCGAGATAACAAAAAAATAAACACAAAGACGACAATAATCTTCGGTGCAATTTAAGGCGCAGTAAAAATTTACAATTGCACATGTGTTTGGTGGCCCACGTGAAAAAAACTACAGGCTTTTACGAAAGAGGATTGGACGGAGTAACTTCCCCCGACCGTCTTCAACGAGGCGTATCGCAGTCCTGGAAATGAATGGTTAGTTCTACCGTGCGCTTGTTTCGTTTGGCTGATAATGAGATATATGGACCAACACGGCATGCGATGTAGCTAACAATAGAAGGAAATGACATTGTCCAATAGTGCATGGACGGGAGAAACAGTAAAAGAAGCACTTGTACGATTGATTTTGTATTTCCACCTGTTATATTGAATTAATGGGTTACTTTTCATCGAGTCGCCGTTATTTACACATTCATTGAGTAAAAAACCGACATTATAAGCATACAATAATTGTTGTACATATTTTGAGAAATAAAATGCTAGAAAATCGATAACGCTGATTAAATTAAAGAAAACTAATAATTATAACTCTATAAATATTTTACCAATTCCTTTTTCTTTCATGTCTTTCTAACACACTAAAAATTAAACCAAAAGACTTCTGGATTATCTACTGTCAATTCTACATATTTAAAGTTATTCATAAAATATATGTATATAGTATTTTTCATGTTCATTTTCAACTTCTTACCAAGATGCTTTTCTCAGATATTTACTTTATCTAGACATTTACCAACGTATTAACTGTAAACCTCATACTTTCTGAAATTTTATCTTAATTCAAGAAAACAAATGGATATTTCGACGAAAAGGCTCTAAGTCAGCACATTGACGCGGTAGAGAAATTTGGAGAATGAGTTACCAGCTCAAGTGCATTCCTTACGCAAAATAATTTATATTTTTGCTGTTAGATGGTGCGCTCCTCAATCACGTGGCTTAATTGTTGATTTTATTTACATATAGGACAGATTTCGATTGAAACAGATCGTAACATAGATAAATAATAACAAAAAAGGATTTGATTACGTCCATAACATATGCATAAATCATGTAAATAAATTTTATAATTATTTAGAAAATTGCTTATCCTTTGAATTTATTAATTTCTCTGAGAATAATTAATGTTTAAAGAAGCCAAAAATAAGCCTATTGTTAGAAACACAATAGACAATATTTAAAAACCGATTATATATATATATATATATATATATATATATATTTAGTCCTCTTTCTTTGACAAATGTTCAAAGTTACGAGGTCCGATACCAATACCCCTCCTGTTGTTTCTAAGTGTGATGTTTACAATTAAACTACAAATGAGGATAACTGACATCCATTTGAATTGACTGATAAGTCTCCATTTTGATTATCTCTGGTAGCATCAATTTCTCAGTTAACCGATTTTAACTACCAGAACGAAATCAACCATAAAGTTTCTGCAATAATGAATGAATGATACAAATTAGGATAAAGGAAACGGATGAACAGTTTTTTTTTCCTTTTAAATCCTTTTCTGACAACAATTAAGTTATAAATTTTTAAATGATATTAATGATTAAAACCAAAAAATTTTTTTATTCAAAATGCTTAATGGTTTTAAAAATGAACAAAAATATTTTAATGAGGTTCACGCATAACGTTAGAAATCTCGAAAAATATTCATACTTTTCAGTTAGTAACAGTCTTTCCATTTTTAAAAAAGAGATGTAAATTCCTCAATTCCGACTCTTCGTATACATAGATTACATTCTATCTTCTGAAAATTGTGTTTTCTTCGCTACAAATGTACTTAAAATTTTAATCGATCAAATTTAAACAAAATACAAACACAGCAATGCACAATGTGTTTAATAATAAAAAAAATTTGGTAGATGAACAATATATTAAAAGAATAGCATGCAGAGTATAAGAAATTCATACACAAAGCATAAAACAGTGAAAGCTTCAACGCATCCGAAACAAAATACGACTATGTACCTGACATATAAACTAGAGTTCACGCTCTTTTATGAAAATTTACAGCTGTGAGTGTAACGGACATTACTTCCAGTTCTTAGTTCTTCGCCCTCGTGTAATAGCGGGAAATGAACAATTGAGATGTCTTCATGAAAATAAGACGGGGAGAAACGCAATTTTTTTCAGATGCAAATGCTAAGACTGAAATTCAAAAAAAAAAATAACTGCTATTATAAAGTTATTGAACAATTAACTAGAATTATGTTGCCAACTAATTATACGTCGATAATAAAAGATTTTAGCTGAATCAACTTTTTTTCTTTCATGTGAAAAGATTTCAATTAACATATGAATATGACACAAATAAAACGTTTTTTTTCCAAGTTATTATGTTAAAACATAATAGAAATATTTTTATCCCTTCAGATAAAATTACATGGAAATTTATACAAACTCTAAGCCATAAAAATGTATCGAAATATTTATTTCCAAACAATGTTGACTAACAACATTCAATTTTTTGATACAGCTACTTTTTGATCAGAATAAAAGCATTCGTACAGTGGAAAACAATTTGATACATCCCTACTAACCAAAATTAGATAGCAAACGAGCGTCAGCGAGTTTGCCACTTCTGCTCAGTCTATATTAAAAAGTTATATAAAAAAAAAATTAGAAAATTAAAGGTTTAAAATGTTAGAAGTTAATTAGAGTTAAATTTAAGTAAGTGGGAGTAGTCAGCTAGAATGTTTACAGCAAGCTGCAACTATTCCCGCTTCCTCTTCGGGGGGGGGGGGGGAAAGAGAAATTTGGGTCGTTTTTAGTGATCAAAGTCAGTGAAGGTTTAAAGTTGTAATATAAATTGGGTAGTATTAGAGAGGTTTAAGTGGTTGAAGCCATTTAGTGGTTTTATAAGAGAAGTTTTGTTTATTGTTTATTTCTGTAAATATTGTCTGTGCTCTGATCAAGGGATATGAATGGTTTTCTATTGTTGTTTCGAGAAAGCTTGGCGATAAAGTTTTCTATTTGTTCAACTAGTAGGTCGTTGTGAATAACGGAATTTCTTACATACCATGGAGCGTTTATCATGATTCTTAAGATTTTATTTTGTAGTGTTTGAATGCGTTTCAGCTGGGTCGAGACTGCTGCCCAACAGGGTAGGCGTAGGTAATAACTGGGCATAAAATCTGCTTAGAGAGTAGAACTTTATTTTTAAGTGAGAGTGGTGGGTGTCTGCCAATTAAAAAGATACAAAGGCGATTTTAATCCAGAATTTATCTTTAAAGTGTTTAATGTGATTTGAACAAGTTAATTTCGATACATCCCAGTAAAAAATTATTTTCATATACAAAAAATGAACATGAGCTGGTACTCTTATTCCCCAAACTTCCACGCCTCGTAAGGATTTTTAGGTGCTTATTATTCCGAACGATAGACGTTCAAGGAATCAAAAGTCGAACCATGATTGGAATGCCATTGAGTTATGAAGCTTGCGACTTTTATCATTTTAGACTCTTAGGTAGTTCTATTACTTAATATAAAGACAAATACGCAACAAAAGTGCTAGAACTAAAAAGAAAACAGTTCTATTGATGTGGAATACAGTTCGAAGAAATGTTTCTGTCATGAGATATGGAAGAGCGCGTGCGCCGAAAAAAAATTGGATACTAGTTTTAGAGAATGGGAAAACATCGAATCCATTAACAATTTAGTCTCCAAAGGAAATCTCTCTGCTCGAAGAGGCTAATTTGACTGACGTCGCCCCAGTGGATTAATTGGCGCCCTTCGTTCACAAAGGAGATGAAAAGTTCTTTCAATTAGAAAGAGAAATATATATATTGCAACGCGTCACACAGAAACAAAATTAAAAGAAATGACCCTAGACGATGTCTAAGATTACTGGCTTTTACATACATTATCTACATTGCATTATAACAGAGCAGTGATGATGCACGAATAAGAAAGACATGATAAGCGAAAAACGATGCAAAAGAATGCTGACCGAAATGTGACGCCGGCGAGAGGGCCCGAATAGAATATCGATTGATTATATGGAGTTCCAAATGAGACGAGGGATAAAAGAATTGGCTGGCTAGGCTCCATTTTTCAGAAAATCAATTACGCCCGATCACACCTTATATTAGGGTGGGTTTCTTTCTTTCTTTTTTTTTGTTTGTTTGTTTTGTGGCTGTTTGTTTGCTTCATGAACCTCTTTGTCGATGTGAAGGTCACGTACTCCTCAGCGGAGGAACTAACCCTGGTGACGGATATTTTTACAACGTTTTTCTGAATTTCACTTGGTGTGTGTGTGTGTGTGTGTCATCAAATTTTCGATCGTTAATTTAACCAACTTCCCATCAAGCTAGAGCTTTGAAATTTCGGGAATCGTTCGTACTCGCCTAACAATGCAATATTTATTCGTTTGCGACAAGTTTTAACTCATATTTCAATAATTTTAATAAGTCAAAATATTCTTTCCTCGAGGCGCTTTTAGGATTCAGGGAAAAATTTCTTTCCCCCTCTGGGAGCACCGGGCACTCCCCACGCAGCATGAGGTTATCGTAAACCTTTTGTACTCACAAAGGGGAGATACTATCTCCCCTTTACAATCTCCGAGATAGTAAGGGTTGCTGACTTTTAGTCAGTAATCATTCGCAAGAAAGAAAGTTTCCAATATTAGGCGCCATGTCTTATCACAATAATTTTTTCTGAATTCTGGTTCCCATTTTTTTTTTTAATAGAATGACTTACAAACTTTCAAATGCATGTTTTGATTTTATATTATGAATTTTTTAATACGCTCACAAATGTCTCTTTTTAAGTAAATTTTAAAGATAAAATAACTAACAGTATTAACTAATATTTCAATAATTTTCTCTAATAAACTTTGCCACCATATAAAAACGTTGCTTTTAAAAACGTTGGTTTTTATATCGAATTATTCCATTTGCATTTGTACATAAAAATATGGAGGAAACCTATTATATTCCGGGGGGAAAAATCATATAAAAAATACGATACAAAAGTATACAATCAAAAGTGTCTATTCAACAAAAATCAAATTACAGTACATAAATAGAAATCAATATCTATTATTTTTTAAACAAATAGATATATTTAATGAATAGGAAAATTGTAGCAAAATTTTATGAAGTGAAAGACATGTCAAAGTGAAGATTGCTTTATACATACTTTGACTAATGAGTTACTAATTGCAGTTTACAATATTTATAAAAAGAGCAAATACGATATTTAATTAACTGCTATGTATCATGAAAATTTATAAAGACAAGTAGGTTTTTTCTTCTAGCTAATTGCCGAATTTCTTTGCGTCGTTTTTAAGGGCGCAAAAGGGTTCATGGGCCCCTAATTGAAAACCTTTTTATTTCCCACTATGGGGGGGGAAACGTTTTTACAACTTAATCCATTCCGATTCCATAAATAAAAGTAGGTTAAAATTAATCATAAAAGGTGCGAAATTATTCTTGCTATCGACGGTTGTTCAACAAAAAAATGAAAATGAAAAATAGCGATTTTCGAACCACAGTCAGGTGACATGAACAGCGTTTCTCTCTCAGACAGTAATTAAATTTCCAAATCTCTACACCATATAGGGCTTTTAATATTTACAACTTGATCGAATATGTATTTTAATACAGCTTTAAACTGCATCAAATGTTTATATAAATTCGCGTTTTTTTCATAGAAAATTAATATACTTTAATTTTTTATATTAATTATGCAGATCAAAATAATCAAATACATGTAGTTAAATTACTTTGTAATCAATTAAAACAACAACAATTATCAAAAGTAATCTCTCTCTGTTTAGAATTCATGCAGAGTTTTATAATTAAGAGGCAAGATTTTTTTTAAAAAAAAAGGCTGGTTTTTTTATTCCTTACTGAAGTCAAAATATCACACTGATATTAGAATATTTTTCTATTTCAAGAAGTTTAGATCTCAATCTTTAACATGAGCGAAATTATCCGAAATATATATATGTGTGTGTGTGTGTGTGCCACGTGACAAAAGAATGCTTCTCATGACAGCACTATATATCCGAGATCGCAACTGCTATACAAACAGGTGCTACTTTCGATTTCTCGTCGAAAAGGAAAACGAAAACGGCCTTACTCTCAACACACGTGTGGCGAAGAAGCTATCGGTAATCAAAGCGGGATATTATCAGTGTTAACTTTCTTGGAAGATGTGCTCCGGTAACACACCAACCTCTCTATATCGTGTCTTGCCGAGATCAATAAGGTCACACCACTATCGCTAAACACACTGAGAATTATGTAAGCACACGATGCTTTGCTTATTCTTTTCTTTTTCCCCCTCGCACTCTGTCTCAAACTCCAGAGAGAGATTTTCGTCAAGTTTATGGTTTTCCACATATTTTTTTTCCCCCTTCGCGATACTTTCACACGTTTTGGGCACAGGCTTTATTATAGAGCTTTTTAAAAGAGAAAAATTTCTTGTACCAAAATGGGTAAAAATTTGGTCTTATAATTTTAAACGATATGTAAGGAAGCGTGTTATATAGAAATAAAAAGACGAAAATAATCGAGAGTTACGAGAGAACAATTATATACTTAAGATTCACAATATGAAACTCTAAATTTATAAAATACTAGGCGATTAACAAAATAAAAAGGGTTCCTTATCATCACATGAAGTGACTCATTAAAAAATTTCACGTGTGCAAAACTTTTCTTGCATGTTTTCCTCGTACAAGAAACAATCTACGTTTAAAAATTAAAGTTCATTAATTTAAATTACATTTGAATCTAAAAAATTACGCTATAGATTAAAATTTCTTTAATTTTCCACTTCATATTAAATGTACCTGAACATCTTTGCAACCATCTCTACAACTAACATGATTGCATATTCCAGTAACATTTACTCTTAATAACTTAATGTAAATTCGATTCTTGATTGAACAAGACAAACAAATGTACACATATAAAAAATCTTCTTAATAGTTTCTTGTATACATGCATACTGAAAAACAAATAGCAACGGATAGGGAGATAGAGTAAAATCACAAAACTCTTATGACAATTTTAACTTATTATATTATGTTAATACAGAATTTATCTGATACTTATATAGAATGCATATTATTCTTTTAATCTCTTAAAAATTAATATACTGTTTTTAGGTTGGATCATATTAAGCATACAAATATTGACAGGCACACAATATTAGGAATCATCTACTAAAATCAATTATATCCCAGAAATCACAATTACACTAAAACAGACACAAATGAAAAACCTTCACCGATCACTTTTCACACCTTCTAAAAACAACAAAACCAAAAAACGGACACTTACCAAAATCTTTAGGAAAAAACCACCGGTGAAACACATTCCGCAACACAAGTACACCGCCTACACATAGAAAACACTTCATATACTGCATTCTACCATATTATTCCTTTTTCAAAAGAAATTATCACTAATCTTAAAATAGATGGAACGTATCGAAAACAATCTTTTCCTTTGTAAAAACGCACAGTGCTTAAACACTAAAAATAATTTAATAACAATAACAAGAAGTATGAGTCATTAATTCCATGCTCTGTTTTCGCCGGCTTTGATACTAACAAGTCGCACCTAGCTCAGTCCGTCACTTGTGTTTGGGTCGATTTGAACGAAGCACCAAGTCGCTCGATATTACGACCGCTCTACAGGGTTAGTGGAGTTCGGTTTAGTCGCCAGAGTCTCGCCAAATTCTGTTAGCATTCTTTTGAAATTACTTGGAAGTTCGCTCTCACTTCTTAGGAGTTGCGATGGTGGTTATTACAAATAATTAATTTTTATCAATTTATTTTACTTAATTTTGAATGTAATAACATGTTACACAAAAATTAATCATAATTACTAGGTTTAAATAATCTTTCTAGGACATTATTATTATATACAGAATCCTCACAAGCAGTCAGGCAGCAATAGCCACGCAATGGCATGTATATATATATAACTTACAATGTATTCGCATTGTAGTAAAGAATGTCCAAGTAAAAATGAAATGCAAATAATGTATTTTGAACTCATATGCCAGAAAAAAAATCTTGGAATTTTGGGGAACCTGTAACACTTGGATTTTGCAAATTAAAATTTAATTAAACAGGGTGATTTGTCAAAATAACAACGATCTTTGAAATAAATCAAATTTAAGTTCAGAAAAGATAAAAGTATATCACTGTTTAAAACAGGTTTATTTTATAACACGATACTTAATTTTGTGTTCGCGAACATTTTTATATGTCAAGGTGTCTAAGATATAATTTCATTGGAAAAAATTAAAATTCTTATAAACTTATAATGGATTTAATTCCGGTTTAAAACTTTTTTAAAAAAATATCGAATAGAAAATGATTCTATATTTATAGTTAATATTTCTGAGAAAATAGAGCTAAAAATATTCATTTATATAGTTACAAATATATTATTAGAAGCTTCAAAATTTTAAAAAATAAACAGAGTAAATCACTGATGTAGGAGAAATGTATGGGGCTTAAGCTAATTTCGGAAAAAGAAATAGAATTAAAAATTTGAGTAATAATAGGCAAGATTTTGGTTCTATTAACGACGCACTAGAAGCAACACGAAGGCTATTGGGGACGGACCTAGTAATTTTAAACCTCAGTCAAGTGACAAAGACGACACTTGAAATGGCATCCCCCCCCCAGCAATAATAGGGAATAACTTTAAATTTTTTAAAAAAATATGAATAATAATTTGTATTTTAAATTGATTGTCTGATACTGTTTAATAATATCGCATTTAATAAGCACAACAAGGACTATCGGGGACGGACTCATAATTTTGAAGCTTTCGGTCAAATGACGGCACCTGAGCTGGCTTCCTACTTGTTTAACTTCCACACCAATAATGGAAATTTTAAAAAAAATTTATAAATGTACCTCATAAAAATTTTAATATAAATACAAATTTAATAAAAATCGTAAAATATGCGCTTAATTTGGTCAATAATTTAACTCATTGAATTTATTCTTTGATGATATATAATTATAGATTATTATTAAATAATAATTCATAGAACAATGTTATTTGAAAAGCAAAAATAACACATTATTTCATATTAAGAATTATCTAAATGCAAAAATTATGCAAATAATTTATGAAGGACAACAACCACATGAAATCATACAAAAGCTATTTGTTTGAAAACAGATGTGAATTGGATTTGCAGTCTCTTAAAGACTGCAAATCCAAGCTACAGTTAAAATGACGCAAATAAGTAACTTAAAAATTGATTTGTAAATTATCGGCATCAACACCTGGGATTTATTTTTACACACACACACACTCAAAATAAGAAGATTTTACATATTAGAGTTGATGAGAAGATATCTTTTGCGGCTTTTCAAGAAAAACTGCCTTGCGATAGCATGCTACGAGTGGAAAACCATAAAAGAAAAAATAAAACCACTGTCAGTATTACTCATCATGCATCAACTGCATCTTTTTGAAAATGCATGACAGTAACTGTGATTCAGGGGTTTGTGAAGTTGAATTGTTTTTTTTTTCAGGAAAATTAATATTTTTGTTTAGTTTAATATCAATTTTATGTTCAGTTCTTCGAAAGATTTAATGCTTTGTAAACATAACATTTTATAAAAAATGGAAGAAATACAAAGCAACGGTATTTCACAACTATATCAAAAACAGTTGATCCGAAAACATACCAAGAAGAAAACCCTATTTCGTAAGAATATTCTGAGGGTCTCGAGAAAAACAAAGATATATATAAATTTATATAATGTTACGTCTTTAAAAATGCAAGTAAAACACCCATGGTTGAAATAATAAAGACCACCAATTTGTCGAGTGAAGTCTGTTTATTATCGTTGAGAGAGAAGCAATAACATGGTGATGATGCAGCTCAATGTCGTCCTGCACGACCGAAACGACCAGAAAGTGCAAATGTTTCATTGTTTTCGGCGGAACTCAGCAGTGCAGTTTCGTCCTGCACGGCCGAAGTGAAAGGAGAAAGAATTTTTCCATGCGTTTCATATAATATAAAGGATTTTTTTTCTTCTTTAGTTCACGTGGTCTAGGTGTAGGGATTCTTAGGGACTTTAACTGCAGACAGAAAATCTAGTAGGGGTCATCCCTACATTTCTGCATACATGTGAATAGCTGACATTGCATATTTTAAGAGCACGTTATTGCATAAATTGATGTTAAAAAGGAAATAAGAATAAACGCTTTACCTTTAAATGAGAGAATGGAAAAAATTAGGACATTAACTTATTATTCAGAGAAACTATTATAAATTAAATTAAATCATCACACACACACACACACATATATATATGTATATTATATATGTAACACACTAATTTCAAAAGGAGACTGTAGATGGCGCCACATGATGGGAATAATCCTCAAGGTCAGGGCGCATAACTTTTAAATAAATATTACAATACTTCCTTACTTCAGTAATTAATAGGATATCCTTTAGCATCCACAACAGTATGTAAGCATTTGAACATGTTACTCACTAGTTTTTTTGTAATATCTGTATCGATGTTCCTTTATTAAGGTAAAGATTTATCACAGACGCCTCCTAGTTAAAAGAAGAATTCTGTTCAATTTGGAATATCACATGTCCAAATTAAAAATAATTAATCTTAATTAAACCAGAACAGAAATTTTTTCATTTTATTATTAAAATAAGAACTGATCACTATTTGTTCATGTAAACAATCGGAAACAGATAAATTAAAAGTGTTAGAAATAAATTAGTTAATAGAAATTTATTTAGATAATAGAATTAAAAAATTTAGAAATAATTTATTAATACAAATAAAGTAATGTTGATTATTCTTAAGTCCAGCAGAAAAAAATTTGAACTTAAAAAATAATAACTGATTAAATTTTCGGTGAAACAACGAATTCTTAGGCAATAAGTAAAGAAAATCTGAACGTCTGTGAACTGGAATTAAAATTGCACCCCCTTCATACAATTGAGAATTCGCTCCGACACTTATTACGGCTTCAAATTGAGCACCGTCACCAAAAATCTACCACCGCTCAGCGTCGACTCGAGCACCGTCAACAAGAACCCATCATGACAGGCACCCCGGAATCCACCGTCAACAAACTCCGATGCGATTTGGTCGCAATCGGCACCCAAAATTCATCTCCCCTGCGATTTTTAATAGACTAGTCCACTCCATAGGGTACCAGTTGCGAAAGAGACGCTAGTATGTCACATAGTATTTTTGCCAGAGAGAGCTGGGATTTCGTGGAGTAAGGTCTCCTGTTGCTGTCCAACCCTGGACTATGTTAAAGTTTACTTGTGATAAACTTAATTCCTTCTAAATGTTACTGTTAATTGTTGTAATTCCGTCTTTGTAACTGTGATGTTTTATGTCATTAAAAATATAGTAATTTACCCCGAGATGTTATTGAATTATTTTGCGTTAAAGCAGTTATGGGATAAGAACGTCGGTTACATATATATATATATGCAAGAGAAAATGTCAGGTAGACAAGTAAAAAGATTTTTTTTTTTTTTTGAATTTATACTATAAAAATAAATAAAAATTTGGACGTTTAAGAATAACTTTGGTCCGCATGCTTTGACAAATTCGAAAACCTTTCAAGTTATTTTTTTATCTCCGTGTCCGTAAGCAATATAATTAAAAATTAACATTTAAGTTACCTAAACATCAGTTGAATGTATAATTCAAGATAAAACGGTTGTTGTCAAAATTCTTGTCGGTTCATTTATCAAATACAATATATATATATATAATTCTTACAAAGCATTATCATTTTGCATTACTATATTGAAAAAAATATGAGGAAAATAAATGATACTCCCGCGTCACATGTAAAGGGCATATTTCTCTTCTCTTTCATGTTTAACAAATCCAAAATTCAAGAATCATTCAAAATTTCAAAAACATTAACTATTAATTAAGAGTTTATCGTTAATCCTTTTTACGGCAGTCATCACTTTGTGTGAGAAAATACATCATAATTTGAAACACCTTTTGCGGACAGAAAAATATTCCTATTTTAATTCCATACTCGGATTTCTCTATCATAAAAAAATATTTTTGTTCCACTATTCATTCCTATTTTTATCGCTTTTTTAGTATTTCCCAGTACATAATATGTTTCATATTCCTTAGCAAGTTAAAAACCTATTCGAACAGAGTTAAAAATTTCCTTATCAATTGGACATTTTTAAATATTAAGGGTTATTGCAAACAATCTAGAAATGTACTACAGCACGCAAGTCAAACTTATATTAATATTGGAGCACTTTTTTTAAAACTGAAAAAATGTTTTCAGTTTTCTACAACACTAGTTGATGAAAGCATTAAACAAAATTCAACTGACAATATACATATTGGAATAAGATTCAATAATATAACAAAATAATTAAACCATGCGAAAGTAGAAATTAGTTTAATAATCAAAATTCTTATATCATGTTTACAATTTTTAAAAGCTTCTAACAGCTCGATTACAGTACTTCTTAATAACTGAATAAATATGGATTAGACAGCAATGAATCTATAATTTACGCTATCTTTATCAAGCATCATGAAGAATTTAACGTTTCTAAAAGACGACGGGTGTCTCTACATCAGTGAGCCTCATTGGAAAATCAAGTTATTTCCCAGGAATTTGACTGCCCTGAAATTGGATCGTGAGTTACATTTAGTTTCGAAATTTCTTTTTAAAATAGTTATTTTCATTATCTTAATTCTGATTAGAGGGTAAATTATTCATTCAATAGGAACATAGGAATCTATAGCCATTGTTTCCCACGTTAGGAAATGCGATTTAACTTGGTAAAAACTCTAATTCAAACAGAGGTAAATGTAAACTTTACGAGTAAAAAGAAATTATATCGATGAAGATAATCAAGCTTTACAGAAAATATGTCACAAAAACGGGGAGAGGGCTTATCATCAATCCAACAAACGAAATTGCGATTCACTAAAATGGATAATAAATATAAAAGTATTTTTTGAATCAAAAAATAAAAAGACGACGTTCTTGTTGGATAAACCAGCCGCAATAACCGAGTATTCGTGATCACAAGCTCGCAGCCGGAGTTGTTTTCGTAGAGTCATGTGTTCAAGTTCTGACGACCCTAAAAACCAGAGGATTGTCCAAGTCCTCACGTTGGGTGGTGAGGAAATTTAAAAAGAGGATGCCAATTCAGGGGCCATCACTTGATCAAGATTATAAGATCCGTGACCAATACCCACATGTTGTTTTTAAATGCAAAGTTAATAAGCAATCAATCGGTGGCTAAAAAATTTTTGATTTATTCAACTAAACGATTAAGAGAGGAGAAATCTTTTTTTTTTTCCCATACAATCAATAAAATACCAAAATAATGTTTAGATTTGTGTAATAATGTAGCCTCAGATATATTATTATCATTTTTCCTCTTCAGTACTCAAAACAAAAGTGATTAAAACTTTGTTTCAAAATTACTTCCTCAAAGGATTTTTAAAGGATTTCGTGTTCATCCGATCCTATTCAAATTTTCAAACAGGATATGAATCACGAAAACAGTACGGGGAGACACGAAAATTCAAAACAAATCAAACCTGATAATTTAAAATAACAAATAAAACATATGTCTTTGATTCTTAAGAGGTTTATCAAAGACGTGATCAAGAAATATTTAAGGAGATTCAAATTGTAATTTTTTTTTTACAATAAAATATGATTGGATGCAAATAGTATATAATGACAATTAACATATTAATTATCATTAAATATGAATTTATCAAGTGGTTAAACCACATTATGTGTGCTTTTATTAGACATGTTGACTATATACACAAATAATTACAGTGTATTAATTTTACTTTAGAAACATTGTACACGCGTAATGCGGTAGAAATTACAAGTTATATTTAAAAAAAATTAGAGCATGCATTTCAAATTATACAAATTAATAATTCATTTTTTGCACTATAAAAAATTTCCAATATAAATGCTGGATGTTAAAGTTTGTAATGGATTAAGAATTTTTATGGGAAAAAAGTGGGAGAAAGGTGCTTGAAACATTCAGAGGAAAATTAATCCCTTGTTTTTCTCGACCAGAAGAATCAGCGTGATTTGTCCCAGAAATCTCTTAATTCCTTTTAATGAGCACTGAAAATTTTCAAAATGATTAATATTAATTTCTCTCTCCTTCTCTCTTATTATTATTATTTACTCATTGTTAATTTTATTTTTATATATTTATATATTTATTGGTTTTTTTATTATTATTCAAAATTTTGAAGGAGTGACCAGATTTGTTGCACTACCACGCTACCGAGGTTCGGAAAATGAAATTAATTTCATTCATGCACCTAAAAAAAATATTATTTATTTATTTTTGTAAAAAGTGATAAATTGCCAAATATGGAATGCGTGTGAAGCGTAAAAAGAAGAGAGGGAGGAGGCGCTCAGAAAAGTCCACTCGTGCATGCGATGGAGGGACGGGGGAAGGTAGAAGACTGTAGGCGTCGAACAAGAGGGGTTATCCGACCCTGAACGCGTAATTAATCTTCGGATAAAGCATCTTTGTACATGGAAAAGTGTCGCTTTAAAGTACTTAACAAAAATTACGAGGGACAAGAACTCTTTCAAGAAGTTCGCATTTGTTTCGGAAAAAATGAATTCTTTGACTCGTTACAGAGAAATCGATCCCGTTTACTAAAGATTTCTTTCCTCGGAATACAAATACACAGCTTCTGAAAAAGAGAGATGAAGGAATTTTTATCGAAGGAAATATGAGCAGAAAAAGTTTTTTAAAATGTTTTTTAATGTAAGGGGTTGATGTAGAGGGCAAACTTGATAATGCAAAGACTCAAGACACCCGAGAACAAAATTTTTTCATTGTATGCACTAAAAGCTCAAAAAAAAAAAAGGGTCTGCAATTTTTGTTAAACATTTGTTACACATTCATTATTGTTTACTGTTTTATTTTTATACATTTCGAATTTTCATCGTATAGCATAAACAAAACCTAATCCGTACTGTGTATTAAATAGATTTTAGCAGTTTTTTTTAAACCTAATCAGCAATATTACGCACTAATTTTATGTACATTTCTGTTGTAATCAAATTACAGCAAAAGAATTTTATTTAAAAAAACGCTTCTTTAGAAAATGAGTAAATTTTAAGAATTCAAAATAATTTTAGAATAATTTTCAAAATAATTTTAAAATTAAATAACAGTCATATCAAGCTAAACAAAGGGATTTTTTTTTTAAATTAACTATAGAGAACAAGTAGCGAAGAAAATTTTAAATTTTGACGAAGGAATGGAATAAATGCTGCTCTAATCTCCAATTCGAGATAATTAACTCAAACTGAGAAAGAGAAGCCCAAGGCTTCTGAAAGGTCTAATCTATACGTTGAGAAAAAATACTGTTCTAAAACTTGTACGATAACTGCAATGAAATAAGTAAGTAAACATTATTTCGCTCAAGTAATTTAAGAACAAAACCAAGTATACATAACATCTGTTGGTGAGGCTTTTAGAGAAATCTGTACATTTATATTTATATTTATCAAAAAATTAAGGACATGCTACAAAAAATAAAGCTTTATGAATTGCTCTGTCTTCGTTCATAAGGATTTGAATCAGTTATAAAGTAATGTAAAATTCGATCATTCCTTCAAATTACATTTTATCTTTGTTTCAGTAGAGTTAGAATAATGACAATGCCTCATCTGATTTGCATTTTCTAGTGATTTAAATCATTTCAAACAACAATTTCTAAATATATTCTAATCATTCTATCAGTAACAGAGAATTGTGTCTTTTTTGCTATACTCTTTACAAGTAAGCTTATTATTTATATAAAAAATATTTAGAAAGAGATTAAATTTTACTATCAGTACAGTCAGCATTCTTTTAATTTTCTTCATTTTTCTTCATACAAAAATTATTAATTATTGTTATTACTATTATTATTAAAATAATAGAATAATTAATAATGCTTGAATATTGGGGTTTTTTAAATAAAATTTCCACATGAAAGTTCCACAAATTTATGCTTTTTTCACTTTTGTTATTTTCTTTTCTCTTTTTTTATTTTGAAAATACATAATGAAAACATAATAGAATTTTTTTTTTTTTTTTTTTTTTTTTTTGAGATATATATATTTTTTCTATTTATCCAAAATTCAGTTTTTTGGAAGTCAATTTTTTCAAGAAAAATAATACCAGGACTTAATTCTTTATGAATGAGCTCTTAACAAGAACATGAGCACTTAATACCGTAAATATCGACCAATAATCTTGATAATTCCTCTAAATTTTTTTTCGGAGAACAAGAAGAAAGAAACCATATCTATAAGAGATTAATTCTAAAACCTTGTCTAGTAATAGAAATATTCAATCACGAAAAAATGAATTCAACCGGTGTTGACCTTGGGCAAAAAGACTTGTTTTTTCTCCAATAAATAGTTCTCTAGAAAGTCCAGAATTTATAATTAACTAACTTTTCAAAATTCGAGTTCTCATTTTGGAAGTTGTCAGAATCCTCAAGGTTCTAAAAAAGATGAATTTAAAAAGTAAAAGAAAGAAAAGAAAAAAGTTTTAATAAAAAAATACAAAACACACACTAAAAAAAAAGATAAAAATATTTTTATACATTAGGTTGCTTGTTTGATACACTAATTATTATTTTTTTCAATCTTAGAGTCAAAGACAAAGTATAGATTGTGTTCATTAAAATTCACGGTTATCACGAATTCTGACGATTTTTATGAAAGAAACAGCAAATTTATTTTTCTAAATCAGGATAAAGTCAATTAATTTTATAATTAGCTGCTGCTGTAGAACATAGGAAATTTTATACCAACAATATTAAAATATAAGAAAACCATTTTTAATTAAAACACAATGAATGATACCGAAAGTCTTAAGAAATATTTATTGCAGTAATAAAAATAATTAAGCAAATTGAATATAAATATAAAATATAAAAACTATGCATCTGACGTAGTAAATATATATTTACTATTGCAGAAATAATATTTATAAGAACATAAATACTGTTTTTACATCGCTATTTAATCCGTAAAGTAAACAACATGGTGTGCTTTAAGATACCTGTTTTCTATTTACAAATTTTATCCTTCTTTTCTATCTCATTCATGGAATTAACATAAGGATCCAAACAGCCCTGTAGAGCGTATTTTTTTAAAAAATCTACATAAGTCATATATATCAGAAATAAATTTTTAAAAATTGTTTTAATTGTTTACATAAGTTTCATAATTGTTCATATCATTAATCAGTTAACTCCGTTTCTCACGGAGATGAAATAAACTCGCTTATCGGAATGGTATATTTGTTACTCTTCTCTTCATAGTCAATCTATATATAATATACGTGTACTAAAGAAGCTGGATCTACCTTAATGCGTTTTCTCAACTCAATCTTAAATATTTAAGACACAATGTTTATTATTTAAACTTATATTTAACTTTTAATTCCTGGGCAAGTAACTGGCCAAAGCAATTAATTCTCAGTGTTTTCAGCCTGGAGATTAAAGGCTGGAAGGTCTAAGTGCCCTGCCAGCTATCAAACTAAAAAGCTGGAATGCAATCTTTACACAAGTGTGTTTTTCTATCCCCCCCCCCCCTAAAAAAAGCATTTTCTATTTGGAACTGAATCATTGCCGTAGAGCCTTAAAAGCAACCAAGTCGATGTCGCACGAGAAAGAAGACGCAGGATTTCGCATGCACTCAATTAGCACGCATAACGGAGCTGCTAACAAAACAAGCTGGATGCGCGTCTCCCATCCATCAGTAATCAAGCGAGTACAGGAAGCACATTAGACGGAAGTCGTGACACGGGGAGGTGGAAAGAAACATTGACAGTGCTCTATTGTCTCTCGCACTATTGACGCAACCCATGTCGTCCCACGTTTCTGAAAAACACGAAAAAGTATCGACCATGTTATTTAAAACTGGTTGCACTGGATTTTGCGCATCTAACGATAACAAAAATACTCTTATTGTATAGAAATACCTCGGTCGATTTTTGCAAAATATATTATCCTCGCTTAACGGTAAAGAGTAGGATCCAAACTGGAAATAATCTTTTAGATACAATAATACCCTCACTATAGCATTGAATTCTTATTTAATTAATGTACAAAAAAATAGTAGATTTTAGATGTTCGTTTTGTTATTATATGAATCGATTCATATTTTTCTGCTTAGATATTTTATTTTTCCTCTTATACTTTCAACGTATAAAGTAAAAAATCAATTTTTCACTATAGTCTGAAATATTACTGTATTATATTAGCAGTATTTCTGGAACATGCTTAAATTGTTAGAGCATTCTTATAGAATACAATTCTTTAATATAAGAAAAGCCAGTTTAAAATAATAATTTAATTGAATTATAACACGTTAATGTTGTGAATAAGATATATTAGAAGATTTTCTCTCTTACCTCTCTCTCGAAAATGTTACGTCTATTTATTAAAAAAAATGCACGAAATAGTTCATTATAATCACAGTTAATGCACGAAAATCAAATGGAGATTTATAATAATGATTATTTATTACTTAACAAGAGCAATGTTTATTTAATAATGATTCCTCAATGTGTCTTTGTCTCAGAATAAACGAATATTCCTTCTAATATTCAAAACCTAAACCTTTTCTGACAGAAAAAGCTTGTTATTAATGCACGCACAATTCTTATAATACTATGCACATTTGATAAAGTTAGTTAGCGATGGTATACAGACAACAAGACCGAGTTATATGGAATAATATGGTATATTAAATTATATCCATTTTATTAAAATATATCGTGATAATTATTATATGATAATCGAAAGAGAATTATGTCAATTGTAAAATGAAAAGGAAAAACGTAAAATATCATTGAATGGAATGATCAAACAGAAAAAAAAAAAAAAAAAAAAAAAAACATATTTATGCTAGTCTCTCTTTTTTTGCGAATTTTTTCCATGCAAATGAGATGCGTCCTACTCCCTCCACACCTTCTGGAAAATAGCAACACGTTTACAGAGATATAATTACCAGAAAGATTTTTAGCATGATCAGAAATGTTTCCTAAATTTTTCTTTCTCTTTTTCATTCAAAAAATATTCCATGACTCATCAAACGGTTTTGATAAAAAAGAAATGAACAAAATTTTCTTTTAAATTTCTATTTCTCTGAAGTAAAATTTCCGAATAACCGCAAACATGATATACGACGTCATCCTAAATGGCTGCTAAGCATTTCCGTCAGCAAGTTAACAACGAGGCTCGATGACTTGCTCCCGAAAGATGAAAGAGACAGGAAATATTTTAACAGCACGTTAGACCACTCACACATCTATAATTACATAGAAATTACAGCCTGTCTTCGTCAGTTGGCCTTATTTCCCCGCAAATTCATTCGCCTTTCGTCAAAGAACGATGTCTCACTTCATTCAGCATTTCAAATATATTAAAAAATATTAGAATGAGGATCATTTAACCTATTTATTAATTAAAATATTTCTCAGTTTTGAACCTGAAAACTCGATTTGGAAAAAAAAATATATGTATGGCAACTCATTTTATTCAGACGCGAATAAATAATGTATTAGAAAGAATAAAAAAAAATTAAAAAAAAAAAAGAGGAGTTAAAAAATCTTTTAATCAGATCCCATAATTAATCTGAAAGCTATTCATTTACGTGTTTTTACATTCCAAGTTTTTGTGCATTCTTCTTTAGCACACAAATTTAGTAAACTTTAAATTATTTTCCAGAAAAGGGAGTGAAAAAAAGCAAAAGTACAAAAAAAAACATCATCAACATTTAATCTCCACTTACATATTTTAAATGAGCAGTAAAAAAATGTCAAAGTTCATGCCATGCATTGTCAACAAACAAATATTCAGGTATTTGCAGTTTCATTAAATTAAACTTAAAATCACTTAAAAATTTTCAAGAAGTAATTTCTAATGAAAGCAGTTTATGAGTTATGAAAGCAAGGTATTTTTAAAGAGTTTACTGTAATTAATAATATAAAAATTGGAGATGAACTGAGCAATTGATTAATTCGTTTCGTAAATTAAAATAAATTGCATAATCTAATAAATACAAAGAGAAAAAAATATGAATATATATTTTTCATCGTATTTTTTTTTATAGGAAAGGGAATAAATATGGGATTCGTAAACCGGAACTATGTTTAAATGAATTTAGTTAATGCAAGGACTGTTCCGTACATTTAAGAATAAAAATGATTTTGTTCAAAAAATAATGAAATTTTATAACATATTTATCAAATTATATTTCTCCCCTCCTTTTACAGAGGGAAAAAAAAATGTCATTTCGTTTTCCACGAATTTTTTTCCATAACCCATCTATTAATGCATACCATTTCTTATGAAAAGACTGTAAAAAATAAAATAATAATAATAATAATAATAATAAAAAACAAGCTGAAAACTAAAAACCGCTAAATTAAAGATTAGATTAAAAAGTATTTTATAAAAGATAAAATTTCAGAAAAATTCATTAAAATGGTTAATTTTAATCAAAGAAACAGAAAACGAACAATAAAAATTCTTAAGAACTATTATAATGTCTATATTAATTAATATGTTCATATGTGTGTGTGTGTGTGTGTGATCATTCTTATTAATTTTATCAGTACAGTACTGATTTTTAGTCTCTAGTCTAGGCTAATCCTAAAATGTAATCAGTACACAAATGTGTGTTGATTTACACAAAAATGTACAGGTTTAGGAGGTCAAAAAGATATTAGTTTATACCAATGTCAAATATTTTTGATCAAGTAATCTATTATCAACTCCCACAGAATTTCATCCAAACATCCAACAAAATGAAGTATCATTAAAATCAATTCATTCTTCGAAAAAAACATAAGAAACGAATTTTTTTTATATAAGTATGAGATATTATGTACAGTTTTGCTAACACGTCTTTGTTTCTATTCCATCGTTTTTATTTCAAATTTCCAGTGAACACAAACTAAAAGTATAAAGAAAAAATTAACAAAATAAAATCCTTAAGTTACTCACAATAATGATAAAATAATAATAACGTCACACTGACATAACCACAATTTAATTGCATTTAGTTCCGTGTATATGTTAATTGTTCCTAGATTCTCCCTTTCTTTAAATTTCTCTCCGGGAATAGATTTTTTATAATTCATTGTATTATTACACCATTGTAATGCATATTTCTTTAATAGAACCTTATAAGCTCAATTAATGTACTTTTGAGCATACAAATAAATAACTGCTTTTTCCATGTATTTTCATCAAAACATTTGCTCCGCAAACCTTCTTGTTTCGCCCCCCCCCCCCGATTTCATATAATGAAATGATATTCGATTGCTATTAAATACGCTATGGAACGTTTAAAAATTGTAATCAGAGTTAAACTCGAAAAAAAAATTTTTTTTTATAAATATGAACTACTCAGAAATACAGATTTATACTTTTTTTTTTTCTAATAGCTACATACTTGTAAACAACTTTAAAAAAACCTATTCATTTTTCGAAATCATTAATTGAATTGTCAGTTACACAATAAGAGTTTTACGTTGCTTATTCAACATGCAACAAAACTTTTAAGTATCCTTTTTCCATAAACGCACCAAGCACATTGTACTAGTTTGATTATAAGAGATTACAGTTCTGATGGAGAACTCTAGCATAGACAAAATCAAGATTTATGAGGGGAAATTATAAAGCGAAATGGTGTAAAAATAAGACATTAAAATATTAACAGCGTCAGAAAAGAAGGAATTAAATTTTATGATGCATTTTCCTCTTTTCCTCAACGGGAACATGATATTCTGAAAGGTGTTCACGACTTTCATATCAATACAAACAATTTATCAATTTCAGCGAAACAACTACAAACATCATTTACTAACATAATATAATATTATTTCTATTAATGACAGCCAAGATAAGATAGCAATTTGTATTTATAACTATTTATCAATTATTTTAACAGATTTACGCATTTTCATTCTTTTATTTTTGTCATTATTTTATCCAACTAACAGCTCCCAATTGTGCGTGTTGTTTCACAGTCACTTTCAATCTGGTCACACGAAATGTAGAAAGTAATTATCTAAACATGAAGAAAGAGAAGTCCTAAAAGAACTTGAAAATATATATGTATAAATATATTCAAATATAACACAATATCTAAATGACTTTTTATACAAATCGATAGTAAAAATTCTTCCGCAAAATTATCAATTTTTACCTGCATAGAAATAAATTAAAGAATTCGGGTCAATAATCTAAAACGAGCATTATCAGCTAATATATAATTAATTAAGTTTTACTGTCATGATCATGCGTTTAAGAAATTCTATTTATAAAATTTTTAAAAATTCATAAAATAACTCAAAACATTTTTAAACATTCATACAAAAGCTCCAATATTTCTTTAATTGATCTAAAATTAGGGTAAAAAGACAAAACATATGACTCAAAGCAATATTCGTCTACTTTTTCTTAAAAAAAAAAGGACCTACACTCGGAACATATCTTTAATTAAATGAATGCTGAACGTTAAATTTTGCTAGCGTATAAAAGCCATTGGATTTTACACACTGATCATTTTTATTGAAATCAATCAATCAGAGAGAGAGAGAGCAAAATATGTTCTGTATCTCTTTTAAGATAATTTAATACTAAATGCTGTTTTAACATTCACGAGTCTAAGTGGAAAATTGAGTATTAAAAACATGTTTAACTATTTTTAGGACAGAGTATAAGATAAATGGATACATGTGTTGTAAAACCACACGGATTTATTCCGATATTGGACCATTTTTCAACCTAAAAACTATGTTCAAATTCACGTCCTGGTTTTAAAAATTAGATGAACTCAGATATGTAATTCATAATGTCTGCGATGAAAACCAATAAAAGTAGACAAGCGATGAAAATTTAATTCTTAATAATTAAATTAAATGACGCCAAACGTAATGGCTTTGATTGAATTTGTTTTTTATTTGTTTCAACAAAATAAACTCATAAAAGCAATGACTTCGGGTAGAGATAAAAATATAGTGTTGAGTGTGAATAAAGTAAGTAATATTTTATTACTTATTATTTAAAATAAAATCTCAGATTCCCACTCTGTATGCAAACACTAAAGAGAAAGCAAATATTTATTTCTAGCCATTTCAATTCTGCAGTTGAATAAATAGTCAAAAAAAAAAAAAAAAAAAAGGTTCTTACCTGCTATGAACACTCTCTCGACTGTGGACCAAACTGTGACGCACGGAGCTGGGGGCCGTCACAGATCGGATAAGGCTGTCAGCTACAAAATGCAAAAATAAAGAGAGATAATGAGTGTCATCGATTCACTTCAGATAAATATACATTTCTTCGGTTTAAAATAAATAAACTGAATGCAACAACATCATAAACCAAAAGGGAAATATGAGTAGGTTGGTAGAATTGCGGTCGCCGTTCTTAGTAACATACACTGAAGGACGCCAATTATGCAAAATTTTATCAACGGTGTGTGTTGATATACCCAACATGGCCTTCAAAAAGAAAGCGAAATCTGGAAAAAATACTCTTTCCACGTTTTAAAAAATCGTGTCATTCGATTACCCTTCATTAAACCGTCAAGATTAAGTAATGTTGAAGGGATGACAGAGCTCTTAACCCTATCGGGATCATATCTTTTGAAACTGGATAAACATTGCAATTCTACCAGTGCCCAGGATTAAAATTAGGTATTTTAAGAATTTAAAAATAACTCGGAAAAATTATAAGTATATACATTTATTGGGTTTATTTCAGTTAAATTTGACTATTATTGTTCCACACGCACACGGGACAGAAAAAATTCCCAATTGTTAACAAAATGGAAGACGAAGTTTATTCAATCAAGGAGCATCAATGTAAGAGGTTTTATTGTCTGAAAACTTAAATTAAAACACAAAATGTTGACGATAATTTTTTGTTACTTGTAGTCGGGAATTCTAAGAATAATCTGTTACTGTCAGTCGTACTATTAATAACAAATTACGGTATTACACAATTTATTCATGATTGATTCGATAAACTTTAAAAAATTCACATCCTTATATAATAATTCCATTTAATAGCTCAGATTAAATTTATTTTATTTTCAGATTTTTTAATTCTTTTCATTCCATTTATTACATCGTGATTCTAAAAAAATATTGATAAAGTTAACTGAAATTTGAAACATTTTTAGTCATCGTTTAACAGAAGAGAGAGAGAGAGAACATTGCTATTTTAAACATGGTTTCTTGCACTAAACTGTATCGTTTACGTAATGTTCTAATAACAAATATATATATATATATATATATCGTTATGTAAAATTGATGCACACTGAAAATAACAATACCATGAAAAATCATTAGTAATTAACATATATTTCATCTAATACCTGATAGACGCAGAAATATGGAACATGAATGCGAATAGCCAAATGATGGGAACGAGAAGAAAGAGATAGGAGTTGAAGGGTGTGTAGAAAATGCTCCATTCTGCTAACCTTGATTAGCGAAAAACGCTACCCGCCCATTCATTGACCTTGAAATAAGCGATTGAAAATAATCAACATTCCACAAATCTTCTAACAAAAAAGGTTAATTCAGTCAATACCCGTCAAATTTAAATTCAGATACTCACAGCTGAATCCTTTTGTTTTTCTTATAATTTTTTTAAAAATATTTGAATTAGAATTTTGTTTAGACAGAGAATGAATCTGTAAATGCATCAGCGTTTTAATATTTCAATAAAGAAGAGTGATATTTAGTTACACATCTATTGTTTTGAATATCAGCGTAAAACCCGATTGGTAGCTGATTTGATTCGCATAAATTATAACTTTCGAGTGTAGTATGGTATAATGAGAATTAAAGGCAGTGAAATCTCTCTTCAAATAAATTGGGACTAGAGCTGTTCTAGGATATCGAAAGTAAACGTTAAGCGGAGAATGGGAAAAAATGAAATAAAATAAAACATACTTTCAAAAAATCATCTTTATATTCAACAAATGGATTATGAATATATTTACGGAAGATAAAGTCTTCTTTGTGAACAAATAAAGCGCACTTGAGTTGTTTTACTGCATTTAGCACCGCAGGCCAGTTGTCACTGACAAAAAGAGGTGTAACCAAGGTTTTGTTGACTTCACATAACATATTTGTTAAGGGTTTTACTTCTCCCTCCCCTTTCATATATACATATCGGAAAGAAAATTTCAGTCAGGGAAATAAAATTTCAAAATACGTTGTTGTTATTGAGACTTATTCCACAAGTCCACGAGACCAAAACTCCTCAAGAAATCACGAATGAGATGAGGTGCAAAAAAACTAGTTTTCTCTGTCGAGCGCTGTACAGTATAAAAGATAGTAGGGAAAGAACCAGGAAGAATAAGTGGTACGGATCAGAAAAGTTTTTTTTATCCCTTATCAAAAGAAAGACTCCTGATGTGTTTCCAAACAAATTTACAAATGGTGCTTTAGACTCCTCTATATCCTTTAACAGTAGGGGTTCACCAAGAGTTTGCCTGTTATATCATGAGTGGGAGGAGTCAAAATACAAGGTTCAAACATATAATTGTTGATATGGGAATTTGCAGATCACTTCTCAAATAATTAAAAAAAATTCTTCCTGCAAACCGATCCTGGATATCCGGAGTTAAAGTGTTTCGGCTTAACGCGGTGCTACTGTTTATAACAAGGGTCATAATCTTACGTTCTCACATTAACATAAAGTGCAGTTCAGGTATTTTATCCTATCTGAAAATGTTATAAGATGTATTTGCTGTGTTAAGTCGACTTTTATGTCAAACAGAAATAGATTACCGATGTCAAATCAATACTTCTGATGGTGATCAATTAAATTATAAGATACAAGGATGTTGTTAAATTTAAAAAAAAATAAAAAGTTTTACAAATGAGACTATTTTCTTTCAATCCCACAAATATTTTGCGTTATTTCAAAAAAGATTTTAATTCGTGTTTTATACCACTAAGATAAAGAAATATTCCTCTTAACTGGATGTTCAAGCGTATTTAAATATATTTCGAGCTCACAAGGTATGAAAGACTACAATTTCAGATGAAAAATAAAAAACAAAATAATACTTGCATAGTAACATAACTAAACAATAAATTAAAATATTTCAAATAATAAACAAAGAAATGTAGATTTATATCACTCAAATAAATAATAGCAAACGAACTGATAAATATATAATCCATGAGTATTAAATAAACAAGTCAAAAAAACGTAGATATCTGCATCACAAATAAAACGAGGAAATAAAATAAACTGAAATAATAAATAAACAAATGAGGCAAAATCGGTAAAAAATAAATGCAAATAAACGAATTACAGTTAAAAAGCATATAACGGAAATAAATGGAAAATAAATACAAAAATTGTTTTCACAATTGATTGAAAACGGTTATTATTCCTACAAATTGGAAAAAGTTCCATACGAGAATAAGTTTTTTAAAAATGTAATAGAAGATTAAACATTTTTGAAAAGGTATTCATATATATTCTGAGAGGAAGGATACGAGCCTGCTATTGTGTTTAAAATAATAAGTACTTTTGCTGAAATTTTAGGATAGTTAATGTGAGAGTACAGTAAAAATTTCGGCCGCCAGCGAATTACTCAATTAAGAATACACTCAACTCATTCCCATTATTTTTATTTTTTAAGCGTTAATAACACTACTTAAGTATATACTGGAGATTTTTATTTACATTATATTTTTGCAGCAATAGTAAAAATTTTGTCATACCTCAAAATTAAAAACCTGTATAACATCAAATTAATTTATTACATATTGAAATTTTAAGACTTATTCACATTGATAACATTTTTGAAAGAAAGAACATTTTGAAAGAAAGAAAAATTCGCCGAATCCCAGCAACAGTAAAACTGTAAAATATTATAAACTTCGACTGTATAAGAAATATTTAGAATTATTCACATCGAAAATAAATTTTTTAAAGTTATTTCGCCGGACCCCAGTAACAGCAAAACTATAACCCATCCAAATGAGAGCTGCAATATAAAAAGATATTCATGAAAATAATTGATGAAATGGCACCATATCACACTCACTAACATACAGGGAATAAATATATTTTTGAATAAGTTTAGCAATAAAAAATAAATAAAATTGTAAGGCAAAACCACAAACGATTCATTTTGTATTAATGTCTAGAAATTTCCTTATTTTATTTGCTTTATTTTCTGTTATTTATATTTGCATCATGTTATATAACAAACATAATGAAAAATGTCACACATGTAGTAATCTCAATCCATTATCAGCAACGAGAACGACATCCGGAACTCGCCAATTTCCACATGAAAACTTCTCCATTGCTTTTACACACCAGATTGCTTAAGAATTACGTTGAAACTGGAAAAAGTTTAATATAATTCTAAAGATATTTAAAAATTCCAAAAATATGTAGTTAATATTTGTAGAGCTTCGAATACATATATATTCTTGTCACTATTAGCTTACATACGAATAACGACTTTTCTGTAACTCTCTCCGTACTTCTGCCACACATAAGTTCATTTTTCATACGTTAATACATTTACTTAATTTAATTTTCAATTTATTTCGTTAATAAAAGTTTTTAATTCAATTTCCTCAATTTTAATTAATTAATTCGCTAAATTTCATGTAATAAGTTACGTGCGAAGAATAAAAACAACAGTTACAAATACACAGATCGATAACAAGGCATTCCTTATTTGGATCCATTCATTTTTTTTTTTTTTTTTTTTGTACAGACTAGTTATATTTACTGGAACAAGAATTGATTTCAGACGCTACGTTATGACCTTATTGTTCCAGGAGTTTAGAGGTTGCTGTAAATCATGAATTTATCGCACGCAGGACCATCCATCTCGTTATTCAAATTTATTCTGCAACTAAATGAAGCTTATCAAGAGATAAAAATTAAGTGAAATTTAAAAAAAAAATTATCTATAAATAGGCATTATACCTTCAATAAATCGAATAAAATTTTATTTTCTCGCGGTTACAAGAAAAATACCCGGACTCACACACACTTAAAAGTCTTAATAAATTTGCTACTTTTTCAGTTTAAAAGGTCAAGCGTCAGAATAAAAAGTAATTATGACTCACACTCCATAAATTATAACAAACGTTAGACGCTAAATTTATGAAAAAATAACTCAGTTTCATTAAATTCAACCTAATTTCTAAATGAGTTCAACAGTCTTGTAAACAATCGTTTTGGAAATTAATCCGAAATAGCTAATTAATGTTCATTATCTAAAAAATAAAGAAATATTTTCTAGAGAAAAAAAAATGAAATTCCTCACAATATTAAAAAAAAGCAACGAGAATTCAGTCTACTCAAACTGCTGATGTAGAATTTTTTTTTTGTTAGCTTCATAATACTCACTCTAATGGCACTTTATATGACATAAAAATAGTTTATTTCATCAAATTTCAAGCCTACAATTAGAGTGTAGTGAATTTTTAAGTAAATGAACATCATTTTCAGAAAAAGTTCAAAACTAAAATCATATTTAAAAGTTGTACTGCTTTACGACATGCTCAAAATAAATTAAAATGAGTATGATCCCACACGATGCATATAATTATTAATTGCCTGAATAAATAATAGCTAAAATCTATGACTGAATTAATAATATTAAAATTCAAAGATAAATTATAAAGCACCAAAATTTCATTGTTATGAACACACACTTAAGTCTTATTAAACTTATGGAATTCTAACATAGGTTCGAGAGGTCTACAAAAGCACTACTAAGTGTGAAAAAGAACACTTTTTACTCTAGAGAAAATTGAGGACATGTACTCGCTGACCAAGTTTCAAAATACAAACAAATAAATAAAAAATCAAGAAGTTAAAAGCACCCATACAAATTGATGAGTCCTCGGTTATTTGTAGCCGTGCAACAAGTTCTTATTCTGTTTCTCCGTCACACGATGCACTGACTGGAAGATCGTTTAGAGTTAGTGTTTTTGTATTAAACCTTACGAGTCAGATGCAGAACTTAAATGTCTCTGTTCCGAAGGATGTAGTTAGAGAAACGGAGATTTCAGAGCATTTTCAACAGTCTTTGGGGGAAACTTTCCTCAAGAAGTGGTCATTGTCGGTCTCGTGCACCAAGAATTCCAACTACAATGGTATAATTTCCGCTTCTCAAAGCTATATTTTCTAAATAATTGTATAAGTGGTGAGTACCTTTCTACGTCTTCAAAGGCCTCCCTGAGGTCAAAGGGAACCGTCACGTCACTGATATATAACGTTTTGTCGATCTCTGCGATAAGATATGGTTTGAGAACAGTGCGAGCGATTGCTTGATTGTAAAAAAAAATGGTGCCTTGGTTGACCACAGTTTTCTTTATTATTTCGAGGATTCTATTAATGTATATTTTGAAGTGCTGCAAATAATGACATAAAACGGTTTACAAAGTGTGATAGTTCCGTCGATCTTGACACACTGCTTGTATTTTTTGTTAAAGTCTACCCCCATTGCAGTATCTCGAAGCATTCAATAGAACAAGATTCAACCTGGCTTTGAGCAGGAATCTACGGTCGGTGAATCTAATGTTGGAACTCTTACAGAGTGCATTCCTACGCAATCCATAACTTTTCCTTGCGATATAGCCTGGCGGAATTTCTCCGACTGTTTGATGAGGAAGGCTAGGTGACTCTTCATAAACTTCATCCTATGAGTTCCAGTGAAAGTGGCTTCCTCAAAAGTTAATGATAGGTATCCTTCACGGAAAGTTCACGTTATCAGTTATTTTCTTGAGGCTACTCCAGCATGGATCTAGGTGTTAAATTCAGCATTGGTGTACGAGGCGAACTCCTGTTCCGTGGATATATTGAGACAGGAAACTAAGTCTCCATCAGTGGGATCCCTTATTGTACTCATCAGTTGTCTGAGTGCATTTGTGACCACTTCCTCATCCTGCTAAATAAGGAATTTAAAAGCCGGATCGATTAAGTAGAAGCCCAAGTTTGCAGCGACAGAGAGGGTTCCATAGCCTCCAAATTTTCGTTCCCCTTGGATGTGCGAGGTAGGCTACATTCAATCGCTGAAGAGTATGTCCTTGAATTCTGTCATAAGAAACATGTCTATGGCCGACCAGCCAGTCTTTTGGGATTAGGCAATTGTTCAATTGTTGTTGCAAATCCCAGAGAGGGAGAAAAGAATAATTTCATAGCATTTAATTAGCCATGAGGCAAATTTAGAGCGTGCAATTGTCGTGTCCGAGTTTTATTGCTTATTTGGCGTCACTAAACCCATAGCAATAGACAGCCTAATCGGCTTGTCTAAATATTTGTAATATTCTCCTTCACGGAGCGTTCGGATTGGTCAGTCATTGATAGAAAGACAACTGGTCTTGCACAAGTTAGAATCTTCCCAAAAGAGGTGAAGAATTAAAGACTCATTGGGGTTAACAGTGGACATATTTCTTCGGGAAGGGAGCCAACGTGGTTCAATAAGACCTGGAGTTTCTCTTCATTGTCAGTGAAAATAATTAGATCTACGGCTAAGGTCGTGACACAACGGTTGTCATGTGGCTCTTGCACGGAGCACTCAAGTGTTTGTGAAAGCGAAGGTGAAATAAAGGTGTATCTCCCACTGAGATACACCTTTATTTCACTCCTTTTTGGATCATAAAATTTTCAGTGAGCCCTTCCTCGGTAATGACTGGAATATACGAACTAGTGCAGCTGCTCTTATCATCTCTATCAAGTCAATATCTACACAATAATTTTCTAAGGCATTGAATATCATTTCATAGAAACCAATCCAAAGCAATTTTTATATTTCCAGGCAGGCTACAGAAGGATTGAACACAACTTTTTGAACAACCCGTTTGGCGGGTGAATCCAATTGTGAAAGCGAAAAGATCTAGTTGATTTCTCACCAATGAGGAACTTCATGAATAACGTAAATAGTAGCTGAAATTGCATTGTACCTCCAGTAAGCCAAAAAAGTTTAATTCTTATTTCTTTTAGATAAGGATGGATACTTTCAAGGAACGCTGTATGTCCCCCAATTTGATGAATGCATTGAACATCCTACACAAAATTTTGCACTTCTGGTCTTCTTCTTTCCAATGTTGATAGGTGATTGCGTCCCGCGCAGGAACAGAGTTATTTGTGCCCTGGAGGCAGGAAAGGACAAAAGAGAGCATAACAGGTCAATTGAAAAGTCCCCGACCTGACACATAGATGGCGCTACTAGAATTAAATTCATATGTTTTTTTAGTTAGCCCTGACCCTCAAAAGATGCATGTATAAATTTGACAGCTGTCGGATCATTAATTAGTGAATTATAGCATTTTGGGTGAAGCAACATTTGTTAGTGTGAAAAAAATGGATAAAAAGGAATTTCGCGTGTTGATAAAATATTGCTTTTTGAAGGGAAAAATTACAGTTGAAGCAAAAACTTGGCTTGATGCCGAGTTTCCGGACACTGTCCCAGGAAAATTAACCATCAAAGATTGGTATGCTAAGTTTAGACGTGGTGAAATGAACACCGAAGACGGTGAACGCCCAAAAGAGGTTGTTAACGACGAAAACATTAAAAAAATCCACAAAATGATTTTGAATGACCTTAAATTGAAATTGAATGAAATAGCAGACACTCTAAAGATATCAACTGAACGTGTACATCATATCATTCACGAATATTTGGGTGTGAGAAAGTTCTGTGCCGCGCGAGCTCACTTTTGACCAAAAACAACGACGAGTTGAGGATTCGGAGCAGTGTTTGAAGATGATCAAGCGTAATAAACCCGAGTTTTTGCGTCGATATGTGACAATGGATGAAACATGGCTCCATCATTTCACTCCGAAGTCAAATCGACAGTCATCCGAGTGGACTGCACACGATGAACCCGCTCCAAAGCGTGGGAAAACGCAACAGTCGGCTGGCAAGTTTATGGCGTCTGTATTTTTGATGCGCATGGAATAATTTTCATTGACTACATTGAAAAAGGAAGGACCATCAACAGCGACTATTACATAGCGTTATTGGACCGTTTGAAGGACGAAATCGCCGAAAAACGGCCGCATTTCAAGAAAAAGAAAGTTATGCTTCACCAAGACAATGCACCGTGTCACAAGTCAGTGAAAACGATGGCAAAAATCCATGAATTGGGCTTCGAATTGCTTCCTCATCCACCGTATTCTCCAGATCTGGCCCCTAGCGACTATTTGCTGTTCTCAGATCTCAAAAGAATGCTCGCTTGGAAGAAATTTTCGTCGAATGAAGAGGTGATCGCCGAAACTGAGGCCTATTTTGAAGCAAAGGACAAATCGTACTACAAAAATGGTATCGAGAAGTTGGAGGGTCGCTATAATCAGTGAATCACCCTTGAAGGGAATTATGTTGAATGAAATAAAACTAATTTTGCCAAAAAAATGTGTTTTACTATGGTAGGCCGGGAACTTTTCAATTGACCTGTTAAACTGCTTATTCACTGGTGGTCTGGCTGAAAAACATTCTTGTTAAGAGGATATGCTAGATCGCTTTAAGTGTTGTTTAAGTATTTGAAAACACTCCCCATCTTGACTAAAAAAATGTGGAATGCTTCACTATTTTCCGTGCCATTCTTCAACAGAGGCTATGCTAATCTTCACTGTACAATAATAACAACAGTAAGTCATTCAAATTAACACAGTAAAAATTATTAGAATAATTCAGCATTTGTACCAGAAAAAAAAAACGAGAATACAGTGAGAGACGATGTTATTGTTGGAGTTGAGATGAAGAAATTGCAGTCATTTAGTTTTAATTTAATGCTATTTACTACCTCATGATAAACTATTGCAAGGTATAATTCACGCCATGGCAGCATGAAGTTTGCGCGTCTTATGTAGCAGCAGAGAAAGAGAATCGCATTAGATCCGAGCCGAGAATTTTTATATTTTAGGGGTAAGAAGCGGATTCCCCAAAACCGTGCTAATTCTGCAGTTAAATGGTGACTCGGGATATTTCTATTATACAAAACAAGGAAGACTTATTCAGTGGAAGTTACAATAATTAAAATCAATAAGTCAAAGTAGTTTCAATTTTCAACGGATTTACGATAAGAATATTTAAATAACAAAAAAGAGGATAAATTAATTTATCAACACTCTCATGAATTGAAAACAGGACCAAACTGTTTCTATTTCTCTAGATTCAGTACAGCTACCGCCTTACTTAATTTACAAAGTAAACACATGCAAATGTGTATGTTAGGCATAATACTTACGTACATATTAGTTTTTCTTCTCTATTTAGTCTTTTCGATGCAGTCAAAGGGTCAGTCAACATAATTAATTAGTGCATAATAAAACTAAAAAGATACATGGCAACCGCATATATATATATATAACACATCGATCAATAACTCCCGAGTCTAAAATTGAAAACAACATTTTTTTTGCAATTTTTTTTTTTATTCATCAACATAACACCTTTTGTTAATCACCTTTTAGGGTGATACAATCGTTCCAACGCTTTTCCAAATCTTTTTTTCCCCCATTTCCCCCCCGCAAGAAATCTTTTTTGTTGCGAGTAAATGGCGATAAACAGCTTTCTGAATCATCGACTCGTTGCTGTTTTTGTTCCATCGAAAGCAATCGCGGCACCCACTTGGAAAAAACCTTTTTCACTTCACTTCAAAAAACCTTTTTCCTGGTCCAATCGACTTAAAATTTTGACACGTTTCAAGCAAAGGTTAGTACTCTAGAAAGACCTGGTTACTGGTTTACTACGAGCGCCATCTCTGGGTTAGTCTTTGGAGTTATTGATCGATGTGTTATATATATATATATATATTTTTTAACTTACTTCTTTATATATGCAACTTTTGAAGCTTATGTATATAGTAAGAAGAAAGATAAAAAAAAAAAATTGCTAAAAAATAGCGAGATTATTGGTTTCTTGACACTTTTTTTTTTTCAAAAGGTCAAGTTGAAAGAATGTTTCCTTCAGCGAGGCCTGATTGTTAAGCTGTAATAATACACTACTCGGTGCTTTTTTTTCTTTTTTTTTCTCCCTCATAAGATCTTTTTGAAACTCGGTCCATTTTCAGTAAGGAAAAAAAAATGTCCGAGGAAATAATAATGGACTGCAAATTTCTTTTGTGTCTGCCATAAACAAAATTCCTAGCGAAAAAAAACACCTTAAGAAGGTGGAATAGAGGGCGAGGGGAATATATCTCGAAAAGTATTTTTTTTTTTTTTTTTGTAAGTTTACATATGACAGAGGAAGGATGGTTTAGAATCGGATCTTGAAATTGCGGCACTGAGTATTTTTTTTTAAAGTAAAAGTTGAAGCAGGGTAGAAAAAAGATTGTGAAATGATTACGTATGAAAGGCCATTAATCTTCATTTTAGATTTGTTTTTTTCTTCCAAAAAAAAAAAAAAAAATCCAATGTGAGAGTTCTCTGAAAAAAATTTCGATTTTTTATGAAAAAAAAAAGAAACCGGCAATACATAGGCTAAACCAACATCTGGTTGGAAGAAACAATACACATAGTCGAATCTCTTAATTGGGTACCTTCAAGATTATCCACTTTTGTGATCTATCTGCGTAATTTGTTAAGTAAAAAATGGAGTGAAACATATATAAATTTCCCAACTATACACTCTGTTTTAATATTTAAAATAGCTGAAATAACTTACTACTCATCACATGTTTTTATTTGAAAATAGTAGAAACATGCAGCAAAAATAAATAAAGAAAGATGAGTAGGAATTTACAGTATCCATTAAAAAACATTATACTTTATAAATGACAGTTCAAGTTAGGTTTTTATATTTGCGACGTAATCTAAATACTCAGTTTAGAATTTTTTAATGCCCAGTTTTTTAGTATTATTATTGATATTTATAAAAGCGCAAATCACAGCAAAAATTTACATATTTATCCGACCGGTCTATTCAGTAACAAATGTCCAATAGTACATAAAATTTCCGAAGACACTTCATTACAGAAAAAATACTAAGAAACGGTAGTATCTCTCAAAGTAGGCATAGAAACTTGAAATATGTATTCAATAGCAAATCAACCACTGTTTTCACTAACTAAAATATTCTCTGAAAAGTAATGCGAAAGATATTAACTTCGCGTTCACTATGGAACACGGGGTGTTGAGAATCTGTGGTCTACGTGGATGGTAATCACGCGGTCTGCGTGGGTGGATCTAGCTGCCCCTCGTATGTCAAACCCACGTGGTATACCGATATATAAAGAAGTTAAATTAATTTTTGTTTTTCAGACAGACCAGAAGGGCTAGATGGACGCTAGCTTTTTAGGAGTCCTTTTTGGTGTTTTTTAAGCGATCGGCTGCTCTAGGTCTGCAGCAGATATATGTTTCCCGGAATTTGTCTTGTATAATTCAAATTTATTTTAATGAAAATAAGCTGCAGAATTGTAATTGTTTGTTAAGTTTATCGTTGAAAATAAACAATGAAAAGACCATCAAGTGGTTTTTATTTATGGCACCAAAAACGGCTAGTAAATAATAAGGAATAGATAATCTAAGAGTTATTTATTTTTAAGTTCAAGTGTATATTTTATTTTACGGGGTTTATTTATACAGGTTTCGGGCTTATTTAATTCATACTGTTTTTATACACTTGAAGATAAAAAAAAAATTTTAATGATTAATTTCTGTTACAGAAATTTTTTGGTCTTTAAAATAGAATTCTATACTGAGCAGAAATAAGGTTATGACACATTTCATATGGTACAATTTAAATATCTATTTTTAAAAAAAGGAAGGAAAAAAATCGAAGCTTTATGCAATTGAATGGTAAGAATCATAGCACAAATCTCCTTTTTACAATTAAGTAAGAGATATTACTGCATTTGTTGGAAGTTTGTGAATGCGCTTAACATACGTTTCTAGACAAAACGTCTCAAAATCCACACAACATAATGTTTTCTACAAGCTAAAAAAAAAAAAAAATGTCAATCAATCAAAAAATCAATGGTTTTGCAATTAAAACTTCTACACTAAAGTAATGATAGATAAAATAGGGGAAAGGGGGGGATTACAATAAATTCCGATTATATTTGATTTGATGTCAAAATACACCATGGTTTAATTTCAGAATGTAAATAATTAAGAGTAACAAAGAAAATATATATTTATTTTATTATTTGCCGTACAGATACCTCAACAGTCTATCTTTTCGGAATGAACAGAATTATTTATTACTACGACAAATATTTTTTCTTCTTTAAATTTTTCTTTAAAAATATAATGTATTATTTTTTAATGTCGTTCCCCCCCCCCCCTTTTTTTTTTTTTTTGCTAGATGGAATGCTTTCAATATTATTAAGGTAACAAATAATTTACTAAGAAAAACTAGACATAAAAATATCTTTCCAATATTTTCTTAAAAACGAATACATTTTTTACCGATTATAATGAAATACTAATTAATAATAACAGTTGCATGTAACACATCAAAACAAATTAAATCGAAATCTGAATGAAACAGTTCAAAATAACAATTATGGAAACATTTGAATTTTTTTTTTTTTTTTTTTGTTATTAAATTTAAAGAATTACTAGTACACGAACGCCGTAATCTAAATATTTTAAAATTTGTAATTAATTCTATAGAGCCTGTATGTTTAAAAAATATAGTTGCAGCAATATTGATATAAATTCAGTTTTACAAAATATGATTAAGATAAGTATAAGATTTCATAACCAGGATATGTGATAAAATGGAAATTTTTAAACTTTATTTAAATGAAACATTGAATTTGAACGAATAAAAAATATATAAATAATAATCGATGTATTTCAGTCACTTGATAAAATATCAATGTAGAATTAATTTTTTTTAAAATTGTAATAAAATTAATTATTACAATGAATTAATAAAAAATAATAGAATCATACAAACCATAGGTATATACAAATAAATTACATAAAAATATTTCCCATAATCACGCAATGCTTAGTTAACAATTTGGTATACGTTAAATTTTATTATAATACAAAGAACAACAAATATTCTAATTCCATGGCCTATTAATTCTATACTATAGAAGTTTTATTATTTAATAAAGAGAGAAAGAGACTCTCTCTCTCTCTCTCTCTATTTATTTATTAGATGCCAAGGAAGAATAATAAAATAAAAATGGCCATTCTCTTTTTTAGAAAGAAAAAAAAAAGATCTGATACAGGATCCGTTATTGCACCCAGCGTGATGTTTCGGCATAAATAGGAGGCAGTTTTCAGCAGGGGAAGGGCTTTTATGTCCTCTAATACGGAGGGATCTAAAAAAAGAGGCCAGAAACCCCGGGGAATAATAGATGACCTCATCGAATAATACACCCTCCTTCCTAAAATGAACAGGGACCGGATTCTTTTTAAAAAATAATGAAAAAAAAAAGTACTTGAACAAAATATTGATTAAATATAAAAATGGTAAATTATGCATCACTCGTGAATAATTCTTGCTATTCAGAAGCACACGCACTGTTCACTGACAAAATTGTCGTTACAAATAACGTCATTTGCATTTATTTTATATATTGAACGAAGGAATTGTAAAGTTTATAACACGCTTAATTTATATGCAATCACTTCAGAGTATGTAAAAAATACGATTACGAAACGCAATTTTACATATAGAGAATAACCACGACAAGAGAAATATTTATGTATTCAGAACAATTCGAAAAGCAAGTATAACTAATAATACTTTAGAATATTAAGCCTAACAAAGATGTTGTTACTAGAATTTTAAAAAAGGCTATTTGCAAAATAAATAGTTTAAATATGAGTTATATTTAAAAGATTCATATTAAAAAAACACAGTAAAATATGCTCTCGATTTAAATGAAAATGTATAAATGTTTTGTGTAACATTATGAAAAAATAGCGAAACAAGTAAGTACATTAGGCTATCTACGCATAATGCTACCAAATAAACCATGAAATATTTCTTTATGAGGTCACACTTAAAGCAACACAAAGGGCGGCGGATCTCGGTCAAGTGACAAACTTCGCCAAAGGGAGGTATCGGAGCCTGAACAGATTGAACGAGTATCAGCCAGCTACCTAGTGAGTCATCGGGACGCGCCCATGACCACTAGGTTCAACATCAGAGCAAACCTTTGGTAGACAACACGGTTTATATAGGAATATTTTTTGCCTGGAAAAAAACCTCCATATTAAATTCTTTTTTTAGTTTTACACAAAGACTCTGTTAATATATTAATAAAATTCAGTGCGAAAAAAAGGATATGTTTTACTAAAGTATTAATAAATGCAAATTATTATATTTAATCCAAGGATCAAAAGTACTTCCTTTCTGGAACTGTATAATAAATCTTTACACATTGTTTATACAAAATTAAATAAATCGTAAAGACATTCCTATGTTAATTGATTATGCGGCGACTACATTTAAACAAGTTCATTTGGGGTCTCCCTTACATCCAGACGAAGACCCCTTTAAACACAGCTGGACTCGTGTGAAAAGTTAAATGACATTTCTGTTTATCAGGAACCTTAAGATCAAGTCTGGGCCTAATCCAGTCCGATATCCTGGGAACCAAATGCAACCCCCTCCTCCAGTAGATGATACAGTTGGCAGGTATCATTTCCTCTCCCAGTTGGGGCGCTCAGTGATCCACAGCTTAGATTATTAATTCAACAATCGATACAAAGGAAAATATTATGTTCCGTGATTATGGAAGAGTGGTGGCTAATTTCATTCCACACAAAATTTCCGAATAGGTGGAACACCAGAAATCTCCAAAACGTTCGACAAGAATGTTGTTGTACCACTCTTTTTAGTGTGCCAGTAGCCTCCAAGAAATGTCATAATTTCAAAGCAAATATAAGTGCGACAAGCACTTTATCTTATTGCAAGTATCAGCTATAATATTTTAAAATAATTGCAATAAATTAGCGTAAATAGCACTCTCTAGGTATCCTGTCATTTGACTGCCCCAATCGAGCAGCCGAAATTACTAAGAATTAACAGGAACCTTGGATTACGACACAGCAAATAAGACCTACCGTGCAAGATAAAGAAATAAAAGGTCAGAAAAAACAATTATTCAGAAAGGCCATTTTTTTTACTAAGCCAAAAGAAGAAAAATTTCTTCTATGCAAAGAACAGTTTAGTCTCTAAAGAAGCTATAGTCTCTAAAGAAGCTAACATTAAAAAAAATTATTATTCAAATATTCCGAGCAAAAAAAGTATGATAAAAATTAAATTATTCAATTATATATTAGAAATATATATATGTGTGTGTTTGTGTGTGTGTGTGTGTGAATAGAATATTAAAGTTGACAATTATACTCGTATACTTTTCGGATATCGAAATTAAAGCAAACCATAAATTTTTAAATTGTATTTATCTTAAGCTTAATGTAATTAATGCTACCGTAATATAAAAATAAAACAAATCTTTGCGAATTAATCTATTCTTAATACTAATACTTCAATGAGGAGACTACAATTCAAATTAAAGCTATTGTGAATCGTTTGAAAGAAATAAAATTAGTTTACACAAATCCCGTGTATTTAACACTTTATTTTAAAAAGTGGTCAGAGACGACATTTTGTGGTTATATGAAAACAAAAGCTCCTTTGATGGTCAGTAGAACAATTCACAGATATGACTGATTGATACTGTGCTTGAAACTAATTTTATAATTATTTTTTAGCTTTTCATCACTGAAACAGTAACATAGATTTTTAAGATCAATGCAAATGAATGTAACTTTCGTTATGTTCAAACACATAACGATCAATGAATTGAACTTTCGTTGTGTTCAAACAAATAAGTTTTATTTTTTCATTGATTCAACGCGGCAGTCATGTTCACTCACAACTACTGAATTTTTAGAAGAAAGTATCGTCTGCAAATTCCTACAGAATAATGATATTGATTACTAAAAACATAATACTACTCTCACTTGTTATCTACCAACCCAAAGAGAATGATAGTATTGGTCAAATAGAGTATAAAACATCACAACTCTCAATTATCATCTGCTAGCTCATACAGCATGATGATGTGGGTCAGAAAGAATAAATCAATCTTCAAATTATTTTGATTCATAATGAAAATTCTCATTTTCATTAAATCTATTATTAATGTTTCGGGTAGCGTTACATTAAGAATCTCTTTCGAAAAGCGTTTCCATTATTCTTAAATACCATACTACAGACTAGTTACGATCTAGGACAGCCATAGATACCCCACAAAATATGCGGAAACTTCATAGATTCGTAGATCGTCCAATGATACAGAGCCAGTTGGCAGCCCCGGGCCCCATATTTGACGACGAGGAAGGTTATTATTACTAGTAAGCTGCTTGGATTTATAAAGTAACTATACCCAAGAGCCTTACATTTCCTCTGTACAAACTGTAAAAAAGTGTAAGTTTATTTCAATAAATAGTATGTAACGAATAAATGAATTGAGCGAAAGTAAAAAAGGAACAAATTATTCAAAAAAAGACTCCATCGTAAATATAAAACAGACCACTGAACCACCATACCCAGAAACGGCACGCAAGACACAACACATACTTCTCTTAGATAATCACCTTCAAGAAGTGCGCTACACTTTTGGAAGGAATGTTTACAGTAAGGATTGGATTGTATGGCATTCTAGGATCTCTTGAGAGACACGTGGATTTTCTATCGCGACGTGGAAGATCGGTAAAATATATGAGAATTATCTATCAAATAAAAGTTATATTTATGAAACATCAAAAAAGACAATATATAAAAAATGAATTTAAATTGAAAGGGATGCATCATTGATTTAAAATTTGGTTCTATTATAGTTTCAGCCTAGGAGGAATAGTGAGCTCTGAATTTTCTTATAAGTTAAGTAGTTCTTATATTTCGGTTTGTTTTTACAAGAGACTAAATAAATTTGAGTGGAACACACACACACACACATATTTTTTACACAAGAAAAAATATAGGCAGTTTAAAATAGAGACGTAGCAATATAATAAAACATGCTTCTGGAACATGCTTAGGACAGGGAAAGTAATATTAACGTCGGAGCAATTTGGAAAAATTGCCCGATTTTCATCTTATTCTTGATAATCAGGTGAAAATAGTTTTAAAATATGTAAGAACAATTAAGTGGCATTCAGTTCGAAGAAATGTGCCAAGACAATATAAGATAAAAATAGTTTTAAAATGTATTCTAAGTGGCAAAGTAGAGGCTCAGGAGCTGGATTTCAATCTCGATATAAATCAAACCATCGTGCGGAACAATGAAGAATGCATATAATATATTAAACTCTCGAAGTCCTCAGGATCATAGAGTGGAAGTTTTACAAGTGAATAACCACATCACGTGTCGTCGCCTAACCCTGATACAGAATTAAGTAGCCCAATAACAGGTCTTCAGTGCGATTCAATAAATGAAGTGAATCAGCTTACCTCTGTCATATTTGTCCCTTAGAACGATGAGAGATGCCATCATTCTGGTCCGATGAGAACCGTTTTTCACTCCCAGGGATTTCAGTTCTCGCTCAGATAGTGAGAGAATATCCTGTATCATATAGAATAGCAGAATAAACGATACATTTCAATGAAAAAATGCTTTAAAACATTCGAATACATAATAAGAACTAGAATGAAAATATAGCCTTTTTTTAACATTTTTTATAAACTTACGCTTATGTATATTTAAGTATACTTTAAAATATATTTGTGTAAAAATATACTATTCTCTTATAACAATTCCTACGTGTAATCTCTCATTAATACATCTTGCTCAAACAACACAAATTAAAAAATGAATATTGAAAAATATCTACCATAAAATAATTAGTTATAATTTGTAATTCATAATTACAAACTGAAATACATAATTATTTATTGAAATAACAAAGTACATAATTTATAGTTAAACGTGATTTATGTTTCGAATTATTATATAAAATTAAAACATAAATCACGAGTCATTAATATATTTTAACAGAGAGAGAAAACTTACCTCTACTCCATTATAACTCTTGAAGATATCATTATATTCTTTAAGATCGAGTTTTTTCAGCCATTGCCCAGTGTCCATATGAGGACCCGTTATGTAGGACATCGTAAATTCGGCATCAAAAGGACCTCCTGATACAAAAAAAAAAAAAAAAAATTCACTAATTTTTATAAAAAGAATCTGTGTACGGTTTTATATGCATAGAACAAAATGTAGAAATTTTCTACATTCCAACATTTCTCGGGAAAGCATTTTCCTTTTTCGTCCCCTCCTCTCTCCCTCAAAATTTAAACTTTAAAAATTTGCAACCGGAAAAGAAATGGACACGCCATTCGAGGATGAATGTAGTAAAAGCAAGCGAAAAAAAATGTATTTCACCTTACGCATTTGTCACAAGTCCACTTAATTTTAATTCTATAAAGCTTTGTCAGCAATATCTTTAAGTCAGTACTATTCGAATATTAGTATAATATCAAATTGAAATACCAGCAATTTCGTTTTCTCCGCTATTTTGAATTTATTTATACAAAAATGATAACACTTTCCACTTTAAAATATAAAAATATTTTTCTACCATTTTCTTTCACGATGAAGTCACGATTAAGTAACTTAATGTTTAAAAATTTCTCTCAAAACACAGCTCACTAATACACTAAATTTAAAAAGAAAAAAAAAAAATCGAAAGGAATTTGTTTGGGGTTTTTGCTCGAAATATCTTAGCGATCCAATATCTTAATAGCGAATCAATAGCGAAATATCTTAGCGAGTGGGTGATGCTCAAACAGTATCGCGGGTTTGAATCCCAATTCCACCGGGAAAAAAATGTGGAGTTAAAGGAGCTGTTACATTGCACTACATTTCAAAGTCTTCATTGGTGCAGAAATATGAGTGTTGAGTGCACCAGCTCATATGTCAAGTTCGTCATCTGAAAGTAGTTTTGAATAATGAGTTCAATCTCCAATAGTCCTCATGCAGTTCAGACCGAAGATTCAAACCAAACCGATTAGGTGGTAGATATTAAACATCCAAGCTAAAACATCGAATGGCACACATAATCATTCTAAGCCGCAGCCAATAAGGATGACGCACACGTGATATGTCACCCGAATTTCCAAATTTTTCAAAATAAAAATTTAAAGATCAAGTTAAATTTAAATTACAAGAGCCCCAATTATTCCACCCGCAATTCTATTACTGAGAAATCACGGCCTGTTTTCCTTTATTCAAATGAATCGAGTCGGAAGCTAATTACTGCGTAACTTAAGAGATCAGGGATAATTTTATTACAATTAAGAACAGATAGAATTAAAACGATCATCATTCCTTTATTTCTTACATTACAATC